>LPNX010880849.1:106753-186753 GCA_001517045.1 Pseudotsuga menziesii | reverse complement strand
TTTCTCTATTTAATTTCCATATCTGCCATGGATAAAGTAGCATTGGAAAGAACCTGGAGAATTTTGAAGAGGCGGGCCACGAATTCTGCACCTCTGGCATCAACACCACCTTCTTTGCTGACAAAATCCATGGTAAGTTTATCGATTTACTGTGAATTGATAAATTTTTAGTAAATTTTGGATAAAAATCCTCTGCATGTGCTTGATATTAATGTTTCAGTGAAAATCTTTCCCACTGTGGGCTTCCAGTTGATCCTCTGCCTCAAACACTGGAGTCGTTTCTTCATTTTCCATATCTCCATGTCTATGTTGGAATGTGTCTTCCTCCATAGCCACATTTTCCATATCTACATCGTTTTAGGCCATATTTTATGAAGCTTTTGAGGTAAGAATGTATTGGCTATTCATTGTTTTACTGCCCAAAATGTCTTGATAATGCATTTGTGTTTATGAAGATGCAACCTTCCTTTATTTAAAGTTGAAATTGGTCAATCTGTTTGCATGTAGCATTAAATTTTTTTTTATACCTTTGAGATGGAATTATCAATGTTGGTAAACCCATGGAATTAGCTTTAGAAGCATGATAGTTTATTTTCTCCATTGAATATTTAGGATTGTGTAATAGATAGGCTTATCTTTGCTTCATGGTGAGAGGACATATTCCCCTTCATTTGCTTATTTTTGGGCTTCCGGTTTGATTTCTATTCTCCTATGTGTTTGGATCATGAATTTGATGTTCAACAGGCTTATCTTAGCTTCATGATGAGAGGATGTATTCTCTTTCATTTGCTCATGTTTTGGCTTCCGACTTGAGTTATGTTCTCTTATGTGTTTGGGCATCACTAATTTATGGTTCAATTCTGCTATGATTTTTGTTTATGTCAATTGTGTGTTTAGTAATTTTTCATTTTCCATTAAGATATTTGGGTTCATGCTAAATGAATATGTCAAATGTGGAAGCTGTACAAAATTAGAATCAATGGTGGCCTCTTAATGCTTTTTTATCTGAGAAAGTATAGCATCTCAAAATGGGTTCTCCTGCTCCAACAGAAAATTAGCATCTTTCCCTTGCCCCTGAATTCTTAGTTATTAGAAAGTGTCACCTTCTTGTGGGTTTGTTTATGAGTGTTCAAAAAGATGTTTGTATTGTTGAAGTTGCTCTCTATGCATAACTGATTGCAGTTTGATAAGGGTTCTTTCTATTCCTTTTCCCTGCTTTTGCTTTCACCATGAAATTGAAGTCCTATAGCCTAGTTGTTTCCTCTGTTTAGGAGTCTCAACTTTCAATTAAATATTTGTTTCTCACATCTTACATGTATTTCCAATATAAGATATAATGCTCTTAGTTGGGTGGGTTAGCTGTTTAGTGCTTTAAGCTTCATGCAAGAGGTTTTGGGGTCTATTCACTGTCTCTATTGCTTAGGTCACTTGATGTCCATGCTGGGTCAAGCCAATGTCCTCACTTGATGTCCCTGCTGGTTCAAGCTAGTGTACTTGATGTGTTTGCAAGTCGATGACTATCCACAGATAAGAATAAGAAGAAGTGCCTAGGGGTTTCTCCATAAAGTTTTTCTTGAAAGAAATGATATGATGTTGTGATTATCCACAAATAAGAAAAAGTGCCCAGGGGTTTCTCCATGGAGTTTTTCTTGAAAGAAATGATATGATGTTCTCTCTTTTGTTCTTTTGTAGTTTATAATTTGAAACTAAACTGCTTGATTTGGTTGTGATGCAGGTTTAATTCGAAGTGTCCTACATGAATTCAAGCTGCACTGTAGTATATGGTCTTTCTTGTATCAGGGGAAAGAAGGACAAGTTCTGTTTTTTGATATTGACCTACCTTTTCCTATGAATTCCTGAGTTTGCATTGGTGTATTCTAGTGCCCATTTGCTCAAGTCTTTTCTTAGAGTTCCTCCTATGGTGTATCCATAGCAATGGTTTCTATAGGGTTGTCTGGTGTTCTCACATTTGACAAGAGCAAGTCATTCATTTTAAGACTCCCATTGGATTCTCAATCCAAGAATCCAATGGGAAATTGGGATATGAGGAGTTTGAATTTTCAGATATATTTGGTCCTGTTGTGGATTCAACATAGACTTTCCAAGGGATTCTTTCACTGAAGGATCCTCAAACCATTAATAGGTGGTCTCACTCCTTAGTTGGCCCGTCTTTTGAACTCAATATTGAAGGGCATCTGAGCAAGCTTACTTTGAATAACAAAGAGCAAGGTGGGGAAGGGAATATATTGGAAAAACCTGAGAGTGTTGGCGTAGGATCTCAAGTTGCATCTGACAACAGATTATTGTTTTTCTCATCAGGAAGCTCAAAAGAACCTGAGTCCTTCCAAGTGAAGGTCACTCAAAAAATTGGGGTTGACGATTTTGAGCTACTTAAGGTGGTTGGACAAGGTGCATTTGGCAAGGTGTTCCAGGTAAAAAGAAATGGAACACCAGATATTTATGCTATGAAAGTTATGAGGAAAGACATAATTATGGAAAAGAATCATGTTGAATACATAAAAGCTGAAAGGGACATTCTAACAAGGATTGTGCATCTCTTTATTGTTCAGCTTAGATACTCCTTCCAGGTGCCATTTTCCATCTTTCTAAATCTTGGTTATGATAATTATTTTCCTACAGTTTAAATTGTAAATTTCATTTTAGTAGTGCAAAATTGCATATTAGTTGTCTCTTTTACTACCGTCATCTTCCATTATCCATCTGTAGAATCTGTCCCTTATTCCTGTAAGGACCAATAGTTGTAATTTCTTCAATGGAGTTTGCAATTTAGATCTACAATTTGCAATTCAAATATATCTGGGCTATTGGAGAGGAATCAAGATAGATCAATTTAGGTTATTACTCCACTTTTTATAGGTTCCATCCTGTAAAGAAAAAACTGGTGAAACTTGACAACCAGTGGCCCCAGTGCATCTCCAAGAGTGATTTTAGGAATTATTTACCCAGGGCTAAGAGTGAGACTGTATATTGGGAATGGCAGAGCCATTTGGGCAGGGTTTTCCTTTTTCTCTCTATTTTCTTGTTTTCCTCAAAATTTTCAAAGAACACTTATAGATGAATATGTAGGAAAGTTGAATATGAAATAACATTGTGGTTTTAGTCACAATACTAATTCTGAAACTTCAATAGGGGCCCTAAACTCATCATAATCATCACAACTATAAGACACAGTGCTATATTGTGAAACATTCTATATATTCAAGTTGCCATAAGGGGAATCTCCAAAATTATTATTTACATTATGATACAGTAGGAGCTTTTGACTTCATATATTTTGGAATAATTCCTTCACTTTCTTGTCCTCTAACAGATACAAAATGACGTCGAAAACAAATTCAGCAGACAGCAAGACCAGGAGTTATGTTTCTATCTTTATTGTTCTGGGATTATGTTTTTTTTTCTATATATTGGGTGCTTGGCAGAAGAGTGATTTTGTAAAGGGTGATAGCATTGCATTGGAATTCAATAGCCTGATAGACTGTGGAACTTTGTCCACTCTAAATTTTGAGACTCACCACAATGAAGGAGATAACTTTGAACGTTCTGAATCCAAAGCAAAAGTATTTGAACCTTGCAGTTCCAAATAAATTGATTACACCCCTTGCCATGACCAAAAGCGAGCTATGACATTTCCTAGAGATAATATGATATACAGAGGGAGGCATTGCCTGCCAGAGGATGAGAAGTTGCACTGCCTCATTACTGCTCCAAAAGGATACAAAAATCCATTTCCATGGCCAAAGAGCTATGAATATGTGCCATATGCTAATGTTCCATACAAGAGTCTTACAGTAGAGAAGGCTGTTCAGAATTGGGTTCAATTTGAAGGTGATGTGTTCAAGTTTCCTGGAGGAGGAACAATGTTTCCTCAAGGTACAGATAAGTATATTTATGAACTTGCTGAAGTGATACCTATTTCTGATGGTACTATTAGGACTACATTGGACACTAGCTGTGGGGTATGTTCGAAGCATATACCTTGCAAGTCTTGATTCTGCAACACTCTTGTCCATACTGTTGCTCTTTTTGTGGCAACTAGTATGTTTAATTTCTGACTGTCTGATATATGCTTACAAGTGTTCTTCAATTTTGAAGAGATTCCTATATTTTGTTTTTGCAATGATTTATGGATTTTGAGGATATGCCCTTATATGAAATCCTTATCGCATGCTTAGGTGGCAAGCTAGGGTGCATATCTTTTGAAGAGAAATGTTTTGACCATGTCATTTGCACCAAGGGATTCACATGAAGCCCAAGTGCATTTTGCTTTGGGGTGAGGTGTGTCTACTATGATTGGTGTAATGGGGACATAGCAACTTCCTTACCCTTCGAGGGCTTTTGACATGTCTCAATGTTCACGGTGTTTGATACCTTGGACTGCAAATGGTACTGGGGACTTTTATAGGATTAATGCTTTTGTTAAAGTTAAAATTCTGAGCTATAAAAGAGCCTTGAATTTACTGATTTGATTCTCAAATTGATTTGTGTAGCTTCATTTGTTTGCAGATGGTATGTATTTGATAGAAGTGGAAATAGTCCTGAGACCAGGTGGATATTGGATTCTCTATGCTCCTCCCATCAATTGGAAGCAATATTACCAATCTTGGCAGAGATCGAAAGAGGAGCTCCAGTAGGAACAAGAGAAAATTGAAGAAATAGCAGAACTTTTGTGCTGGGAAAAGAAGTATGAAAAATGTTATCTTTCCATTTGGCAAAAGAGAATTAATACTCGTTCTTGTCCTAGAATCCTGAATACTATTGACCCACCTCCTGCCTATGAATCAGGCAATCTAGATGATTCTTGGTAAGTTCTTGAACTTCATAGCTCAAATTAGAAGACAATTTATGTAGCGTAATTTTATAACAGAACATAATCAGATCGATAGTGTTCTAAAATCTATTTTCAAAAATTCATTGCTAGTGAACAAAGTGATTATATTTATGAGCAATGTTTGTAACCCAGACATTTTTTGTGCTTAATTAGGACCATAATCTCCGTGCTGTAGGTATTCTTAGGTTTAAATCTAGACTCCAATACATTCCTGGCGTTTGACAGTTAAAACCTATTTTTGTCCTTCCTAGAATGTGCTTTTAGATTCCAAGTATTGGCTACATTTGTTATTCTATTAAACGAGCTTTTAACACCTGTCCTTGTAAGTATTCTTCTATTGGTTTTTTTTCCTTTAGAATACTAATATCATGCCAAATTCTAAATTGGATATTAATCTTGCAATGGATATGTTACAAAGTGCATTGTGGTTGTAAGATTCCTTTGAACTAAAATGTCAGTGTCGCTGACTATGAAAAGTTTAAACTTGCACTGCTATTAAGCTGAAGTACATGGTCTGTTTGTTTGTCATAATTTTCTGACATGTAGAAATATGGAGAACTGCTTTGTAACAATTGATAGAATGGCCATTGACCTATTATAATTTGTGATTTTAATTGTAAATGCAACAAGATTCAAGGGATTAGCAACTTTATATCCTGAATCAACTTTATATCATGAATACAAGTCAGAGATACATTTTGAATTCATCATTTTTACGTGAGTTCTAAATTTTCCTATCTGCTTTTACATTTTAATGGCCATGCATGAATTGATCTTGTGCTGCAGACAGGTTTAAGTTTAACTATCTAAATCTTAAAAAATTTCAAGCATGTTTGCATAATTGGCTTCATATTTCATTACAGTACAAGAAGAGCCTGTTTTTTCTCCCAATCTGCTTTGACAGTGGCCTAGTTTTACTCAGATGATTGAAATTTTATGCTTATATAATAATGTCTATAAAATTTGTTGACCCCCCAGGCATAACAGAATGCAAAGATACACTACTCAAACGCCTAAAGTCAGTGATTCTAATGATGTGTCTAGAGGGATTTTGGAGAAGTTCCCAAAGCGCCTGAATGTTGTTCCTCCTAGAATTCTCAGTGGTTTATTATCAGGTGTTACTGCTGAGACATATAATGTTGATACACAGTTGTGGAGAAAGCACGTGAAAGGCTACAAAAGAATGAACAAATATATTGGGGAGAGTAGATATCGCAATGTTATGGACATGAATGCAGGTCTTGGTGGCTTTGCAACAGCACTTACATCCGACAAAGTTTGGGTTATGAATGTTGTTCCAACCATTGCAGAAAAAAATACACTTGGTGTGATATATGAAAGAGGCCTTATTGGATTTTATCATGACTGGTATGGTTACCCTTCATTTCTCTTTTAATTTTTGCAAGGCTTTAATTTCTATAAAAATTATTTTCCTTGTGCATTTTTAGTAGTTTTATCAGTTTTGCTTTCTAAACCTAGTCCCATAACATTTGAAACATTATTATCCATTTATGTCCTTTACCTTTCTATTAGTACATTTGGACACCCAACAATTTTTGTTACATTTTTTATTTTGATTTTTCAAATTTCATTGGAATAGGACTCAAAATTCATGCTTTGAAAGGCTTGGGAAAAATAGTCAATTATTTGCATGAGTTTGTCATTTTTAGAGATTATTATATAAAAAATTTAAATATTTGGTGTATGGGATGAGTTAGTGCATGTGTAGATTAATCGACCAAGTTGGCTCGGATGGTATTTTGTAGAACGTGGATTTTGGGGAAGGGTGAAGAGGCTAAAATGAATGAAAGTGGAATAGACATAAATTATAATAGCTTAATAAGAGGATGCAACCTACACTTGTTCATACGTATAGCCAAGTTTTCTGACCTTCGGGGAGATTTTCTATTCTAGATCAAAATATTAGGTTCATTGTTCATGCTCATTAGTGAAGATGAGAAAATGAGGACTTCATAAACATAGTAAAATGTTGACCAAAATTAGCTCTTTTTACATATAAAATAATGGCTGCTAAAAATCTGGATGTCTGCTCTGATGATAGGCCTTGTTAAGTTTATAGACATTTCTACTCATTGTGTACTGAAAAGAGTTTTAAAAACTATTGGTTCATCTTGTTTTAACCTTAAGTTTTAACTTGATCACAACTGATAAGCCAAGCAAATGTAGGAAAATTAACTAATTTCTAATCAACCAAAAGTACCTCAGCAAAATGCCAGAACTACTATTCTAGAAACTAGGAAAATAAATGCAGTAGAGAAAGTTGCAAAACTCTTCCGAAACTCAACTTTAACAATAAAAGGACTCTTCAATAGTACACAAAACAATAAATAACTTTCTTGAGAAGGTATGGACATTGCGATTTTCAAAGAGTTAATCCTTTCAAGACTCCTACAACTAAACATTCCTCTTCCGAGGCATTTGGGCTTCAACATATGCAGACGTGGTGAGGAACCTTAATTCTTCAAGGGAACGTTGATGGTGGACTACCCTTCAAGGTGACTCAACTATTAGTTATCTCTGGATGTGGGAATACTTAATTTTCATAGATGTTGAATGCTTTAATGCTGAATTCTATTGGGAGATTTCAAAAGGGTTACATCCTTCATGTATGGGCTTTCTGACGTGTCAAACCGCTGCAGCATTCCTCTTTGTTTACTGTCATGTATTGCCCTGAAGTTTATTGATTTGAAACTCACTGAGCTGAATATTTGAGGGAGTTCTATCAATAAATTATATTTCTATAAACTTTTTCTGTGTTTCATCCTCAAGGTTCTTAAAATGTTTGAAATTTAAATTGACTAATGTGTATTTAAATTAGGTTTAGGCTTGATTTTATTGTTGCATGTATATTTTAATATATTGAATGCTATAGAGAAGGAGAGGTAACTGTACGGATTATCATGTCTCTATTTTTTGTCCTTGATGTTGCGATTATCTTTATTGGTATGCTTATGAACTCTAAGCATGTCTTAGTAATGAAGTCATATTTAAAAGTGTAAAATATATTGGCATGGAAATTGGTCTTGTACTTTGGGATTTGCTTTTTGAATTTTGTTCCTTACCTTAAGTTTGTCTTAGGTTGCAACAACTTTCAAAGGTGCTTATGAGTCATTAGCCAGTGAGACGTCTGGCCCAAAGTCTGTTAGCATTTAGAAGATATGGCACTTGCTTCAGGTCATCTCTTTGATATACCTAAGAACTTATTTTATGCTTTGAAGTTCAATTGGTAAGATATATTCTGGATTTCTATTTGTGTGAATGAAATATCATAATGGCGTGAATAAATTGCTGCAATTTTTTCAGTATTTTCTTGGGTTGCTGCATTGTGATGATTGGCGTTTTAGATGTGCTGTGAGTCTAAGATAAAATTCGTGTTCTCCATTTAAATTTTTTTATGCAGACATTGTTGGGGGAAGATAAAGAAGCACCAAGAAATGTGTCAAGAAAAATGGCCATGATCAGTGGAGCAAGATGCCATTTAGAAGCTGGTCACGAGAAATATATGCTGGACACTATTCAGAATCATGCTGCCCAAGTCACATATTTTTTCCATAACATAGAAAGCACCTTTTGTATCATTATCGTGTAGTTATTTTTTAAGAATGGAATATCTGTGGACATATATAATACTTCATATGTTTTGTGCATGTGCTCTATGCAATTGGACCTTTTACAGCCTATTTGAAATTAAAACCTTTTAACCATTAAACAATCTAATATGCTGCCTTACTTATTGAAGAATTTTCTCTATTGGTGTTGGAGCTTTGAATTGTTGTTGCATCAATGAGGATTAGGTACTTTTGATTAGTCGAGGACTGTAACTTAATATATTTTTGCTAGTCAAGCTACATTTTCCTCCTTGCTATTTGTTACCAAATTAATAGAGGATTAGGTACTTTTCTATTGGTTGAGGCCTGTAACTTGATATTTTATAGGCAGTCCATCTACATCTTCATCTCTGCTATTTGTTACAAAAGTGATCCAAACACACAGCAAAATGATGAGAAAAGGAGAAAATAGCATCCTCAAGACTGTGTATTTATAGTCGCCTAGTTGTAATGAACTTGGAGACTGAAGATAAAAATGGATCTTCACATCATTATAGACTAGCCTAGTATGGACATGGATATGGGAATTGCATTAATCTAAGAGATTTGTGCTAGACATGAACTCCAAACAGTCAATTCTATTGACAACTTTGAATATGAATTCCCTTAGCGATGTTTTCAAATGAATATATTGTGAGAATCTAAACTAAATTAAACTGTTCTTTGGAGTAGTTCCTTAGATAGAATTTCATTAAGACATTCCATAGATGGAACCTGTATCTGTTATGATTATGCTCATCTCATTTTAAAAAGCATAGAATTTAATTTGTGCAGACTTGGAAATGTACTGGTTAAAGCATGGATTCCCTACCGAAATACTGTTAACTACCTTCCTTTACATGAAGCTTCCAAGGAAGCCATAAAGCACCTAGATGGTATGTTCAAGAAAACTGTAAAAGTCAATATGTACAAATAGCTAACAAGGAATGATTTTGAAGTTTATTTGTGTCTATCCATGATTTTGGGGCCTCCTATGTTGTGTTGTACTCATTGATGTGATTTCATGGGAATCGAACTAATATTGATGTGATGTAGTGTTGTTTCCTGCAAGTTTGACCACAATGTGAATTAACTTATAAACATAAAAACCAAGATTCTCTACTAAAGATAGCCTCTGGTGTTCATTGTCAGAAAAATTGCACAATTAGATTTTGGGCCTATATGTTTTGTGCATGTGCTCTATGCAATTGGACATTTTACAGCCTATTTGAAATTAAAACCTTTTAACCATTAAACAATCTAATATGCTGCCTTACTTATTGAATAATTTCCTCTATTGGTGTTGGAGCTTTGAATTGTTGTTGCATCAATGAGGATTAGGTACTTTTGATTGGTCGAGGCCTGTAACTTAATATATTTTTGCTAGTCAAGCTACATTTTCCTCCTTGCTATTTTTTACCAAAGTAATAGAGGATTAGGTACTTTGCTGTTGGTTGAGGCCTGTAACTTGATATTTTACAGGCAGTCCATCTACATCTTCATCTCTGCTATTTGTTACAAAAGTGGTCCAAAAACACAGCAAAATGATGAGAAAAGGAGAAAATAGCATCCTCAAGACTGTGTATTTATAGTCACCAAGTTGTAATGAACTTGGAGACTGAAGATAAATATGGATCTTCACATCATTATGGACTAGCCTAGTATGGACATGGATATTGGAATTGCATTAATCTGAGAGATTTGTGCCAGGCATGAACTCCAAATAGTCAATTCTCCTGACAACTTTGAATATGAATTCCTTTAGCGATGTTTTCAAATGAATATATTGTGAGAATCTAAACTAAATTAAACTATTTTCTAGAGTAGTTCCTTAGATATACTTTCGTTAAGACATTCCATAGATGGAACCTGTATCTGTTATGATTATGCTCATCTCATTTTCAAAAGCATAGACTTTAATTTGTGCAGACTTGGAAATGTACTAGTTAAAGCATGGATTCCCTACTGAAATACTGTTAACTACCTTCCTCTACATGAAGCTTCCAAGGAAGCCACAAAGCACCTATATGGTCTGTTCAAGAAAACTGTAAAAGTCAATATGTACAAATAGCTAACAAGGAATGATTTTGGGGCCTCCTATGTTGTGTTGTACTCACTGATGTGATTTCATGGGAATTGAACTAATATTGATGTGATGTAGTGTTGTTTCCTGCAAGTTTTACCACAATGTGAATTAACTTATAAACATAAAAACCAAGATTCTTTACTAAAGATAGCCTTTGGTGTTCATTGTCAGAAAAATTGCACAGTTAGATTTCGGGTCTATATGTTTTGTGCATATTCTCTATGCAAATGGACTTTTTATAGCCTATTTGAAATTAAAACCTTTTAACCATTAAACAATCTAATCTGCCGCCTTATTGAAGATTTTTCTCTATTGGTGTTGGAGCTTTGAATTGTTGTTGCATCAGTGAGGATTATGTACTTTTGATTGGTTAAGGCCTGTAACTTAATATATTTTTGGTAGTCAAGATACATTTTCCTCCTTGCTATTTGTTACCAAAATAATAGAGGATTAGGTACTTTGATATTGGTTGAGGCCTGTAACTTGATATTTTATAGGCAGTCCATCTACATCTTCATCTCTACTATTTGTTACAAAAGTGATCCAAACACACAGTAAAATGATGAGAAAAGGAGCAAATAACATCCTCAAGACTATGTATTTATAGTTGCCAGGTTGTAATGAACTTGGAGACTGAAGATAAATATGGATCTTCACCTCATTATGGACTAGCCTAGTATGGACATGGATATGGGAATTGCATTAATCTGAGAGATTTGTGCCAGGAATGAACTCCAAACAGTCAATTGTCTTGACAACTTTGAATATGAATTCCCTTAGAGATGTTTTCAAATGAATATATTGTGAGAATCTAAACTAAATTAAACTGTTTTCTAGAGTAGTTCCTTAGATAGAATTTTGTTAAGACATTCTATAGATGGAACCTGTATCTGTTATGATTATGCTCATCTCATTTTCAAAAGCATAGACTTTAATTTGTCCAGACTTGGAAATGTACTAGTTAAAGCATGGATTCCCTACCGAAATACTGTTAACTACCTTCCTTTACATGAAGCTTCCAAGGAAGCCACAAAGCACCTATATGGTCTATTCAAGAAAACTGTAAATTCAATATGTACAAATAGCTAACAAGGAAAACAAAATCAACAGAATACAAGGGAGGATGATGGATGTATTGTGCTTATGGCTAAAAAATATTGTTGATTACAAACACGATATCAGACCATTTATTTCATTAGTAAATTTGGTCATTTGATATAGGAAAGTTGAATCCTATCATTTGATAAGTTGTTTGATCTTCATGTAACTATTCGAGTGATGTGATTTTTGAAAGTCTGGTAGTGGGTGACACTTGGTGATTGCTTAAATTTTTATTAGCTTTAGTTACAGGGAAAATTGTACATAGCTCTCAGGAATTAGTTTATCATAAATACTAGTTACTGGTAAGTTGTAATAGTAATAATTATGTAGTTTGTAGATTCATATATATCATAAATTTGTTTGAATATCATCATTGTCAAGCAATAACAACTTCTTAAAGAGTGCTAGCTCAATGGTAGAGCGCCTACCTAATTATAGGTAGGAGGTTGGTGGTTCGATTCATCCATGCCCTATCATAAATTTGTGACTACAAAAATGACTAAATTCACATATATATGACTATTAGTAGCTATTTTCCTGTATCTTAGTCGTATTTAGCTTAGTCATTAATATGTTAATATCTAGTAGTTTATTTAGTCGTATATTTGGTCATTAATGGTTGCAATCAGTGACTAAATCAACAACTAAATCAATGACTAACTCAGTGACTAAATCAATGACTAAATCAATGAATAAATCATTAACTATCAATGACTAAAACAATGACTAAATCATTGTCTATCAATGACTACTAAGTCAAGCTATTAATGACTAGTGAAATACGACTAGCTATAAGATAGTGGAAATTTTCTACTATTAGTCACCGACTCAAAAATAGTCATTTATAGCCTGATTTTAGTCATTAATTTCTCATTTTCTACTAGTGATTGCACTCACAAAATTGCTAATCAAACCTGCAAATTTACACACAAAGGAGACTGAAATTGGAGCATAACACTTATCTGTATTGAATAAGTGTACAATAGCCAACCTTATGAAGTCATAGTTTTCTGCAATATATAATTACATGAGATATTTGAATTCATAAGGATTCCATTCGAAATATTCAAAAGCAGGCTTACTAAATCTAGTCAAATCCCCCATAGGTGCATAAAAACGTTTCCAAATCTACCTAGGAGCTCACGAATTGGAAAAGTCAAGTAGGTAAGCTAATAGGTGATGGAAATATAAATCATATATTCTTTTATTAGGAGAAAATAATGGAGGATTATGAGGGAAAAAAATAAGTCAACTGCACCTAGTCTTACTTTCCCTTTTCCCATAAATCTTAGTAAAGCAGGCAACAAAGTAGAAAAAGAAGATATGCGCTAGGGAGGATCTGGAATAAAGAAGATATGCTAAATATGGATTCTATGAGGTTTCCCAAGCACTCCATGACTCAATTTTAGCAATTTTGACTTCCAGGACATGTGGAAGACAACTTGCATAGAGTGGAATATTGGAAACTAGGTAAATAAGACAAAAATGGATTAATTAATGTATAGGTAGCTATGGGTTGATTATTATAACACCCCCCCTTAATCCTGACCTATGAGTAAATATTAGAAAACTATAGGGCCTATCAATAAGGCTTAGTCACCCTTTACATACTGCATGTCAATTTAACTAAGGAAAGAGGCAAAAACCCAGTGGGAAAATCCTCCCTTAAACATGGACAGTAAAACAAAATTTGAAAATCTTGTCATCAATCATGCTTCACAGCATGATCATCAATCCCTAATAGTGATTTGAGATTGTTGAATTTCTTCTCACAAAAAACTTTGGTGAATATGTTTGCTACTTGTTTTGAAGATGCACAAAAGAGTAGGTGAATGGTGCCATCATGCACAAGCTGTCTAATGTAGTGCATATGGATCTCAATGTGTTTGGTTCTCTGTCTCTGAACTTGATAATTATAGATTCTAATGGTTCTATGATTATCACAATAGATAATGGTTGAAAACTCTGATTTGAATCCACACTCACCAAGTATCCCCTGCAACCATAAACATTGAGTTGTTGCATTTACAACTCCTCTGTACTCTGCTTCTGTAGATGAGAGTGCAATGGAACTCTGTTTGTTGCTTGACCAGCTGATTGGTCCTTCAGCAAGCATGAACACATATCCTTATGTTGACTTTTGATCTATGTTGTCACCTACCCAATCACTGTCAGTAAACCCAATCAAATCAAGATCAGATTTAGCTTTGTAGAAGATCCCACGAGTTCTTGTTCCCTAAACAAAGTTAAGGATCCTTTTGGCTGCTCTCCAATGGATCTCATGAGGCTGATCCATGTATCTTGAAGCCACACTTACTGAATAAGAAATATCAGGTTGAGTGTGTGTAAGGTACAACAAACACCCAATCAGTTGTCTATGTAGTGTATTATTTACCATATGATAAGAACCTACTTCTTCAAGCTTAACTCCTGAAAGGGAAGGAGTCTTGCTTGGCTTACAATATTTCATGTTGAACTTATTCAGAAAATCCAAGGAATACTTAGACTGATGTATCTTTATTCTATGTTGGGATTGAGCAATTTCGAGACCCAAAAATGGGCTCAACAACCTCAAATCAGTCATAGAAAATGCATGGTTCATTTCATCCTTCAAGGAGGCAATTTCTTTCTTTGAACTTCCTGTAATCAGAAGGTAATCCACATACAAGACAATAGTCATCAAAGAACAATGAATCATCTTCAAATAAACATTAGTATCATATTTTCATCGAACAAAACTCAATGACAGTAGAAAGCCATCAGTCTTGGCATACCAAGCCCTGGGGGCTTGCTTAAGCCCATACAATGATTTATTTATCCTGCACACAAAATATGCATTAGTATCAAACCATCAAGGCTGTTGCATGTAAATATATTCAGTAATATCTCCATTCATAAAATCACACTTCACATCCATGTGGTGTACCTCCCACTGCTTCGAAGCTGCAATAGCTAAGGCTAGCCTGATGGAGTCCATCTTTGCCATTGGTGCAAAGGTCTCATTGTAGTCAATACCATGTACCTATGAGTATCCCTTAGCTACCAATATTTCCTTATATTTCAAATTTGAACCATCAGCAGAAAACTTAGTTTTAAAAACCCACTTACATTGAACTAGCTTCCTCCCTGGGGGAAGATCAACCAGTTCCCAAGTGTTGTTCTTCTGGAGTGAGCTGAATTATTATTTCATGGCTGTTTGCCATCTTGGATCATGTGCTGCATATTCATATGCATATGGTTCTAATCCAACCATCAGATATAATTTCTTTGCAAAAAAGGGTCTTTCATACACAGGGCACTCTCAAACTGAGATCTAGTCCTCCTAGGATCACTAGGATTTCCAGCTAGTTCCCCAGCTGCATGAATGGTATTTTTTTCCCATTTTGGTCTTGTAGGACTATCAGGATCTACAATTAAATCATAATTATCAGACATATCAGAATCAGAAAACTCATTTGTCTCTTCACTTACATTCAATGGTTATGGTGGTGAAGAAGAGTCTCTAACTTCAATTGTTGCTAAAGGCTCTTCTTGGAATTGAGCACTCCTTTCAATGAAAGATTTGTTTGTGCTCAAGTTTATTAGCTTGTACCCTTTTGAATATTCAGAGTATCCAACAAATAGACACTTTTGGATTTGGGGCTGCAAAGCCTTCCTCTTTTCTGTTGGAATTCTAGCACAAGCCCTTGAGCCAAAAATCCTGAAATGGATCACATCTGGCTTGTGCCCACTCCATGCTTCAAAAGGAGTAATACCATCAAGATATTTATGAGGCACCCTATTCTATATATAGGATTCACATTTTATAGCCTCGGCCCAAAAATTTGGTGGCAAAGTCTTATCCTTCATCATACAGGTTTCCATCTCTTTCAGTGATATGTTCTTTCTCTCAGCAACACCATTTTGTTGTGGTGTGTAAGGGATTGAATGCTACATCTGAATACCTGCATCTTCACAATATTGAATGAACTTAGACATGACATACTCACCACCATTTTCATATCTAAGGATCTTGAGTTTCCTCTGAGACTAGTTGTCAACCAAAGCCTTAAAGACTTTGAAGAGGCCAAAAACTTCAGACTTATGTTTCAGGAAGTAAACCCAACAGTACCTGGAAAAGTCATCTATGAAGGTCAATGCATATTTGGCCTGACTCATTGAAATATGAGGAAATGGACTAGAAAGATCACTATGGATCAACTCAAGAGGCGTAGAGGTTCTCTCATGACTATCTCTCTCAAATTTATGCTCTGGGTGTTTTCCTAAGATACAACCTTGACAGACTCCCTTGGAAAACTTAATATTTGGTAACCCTATGACCATTTCTTTTTCACTTAGATCAAAAAGATACTTATAATTAAGATGGCCAAATATTTCATGCCAAATCTTGCTTGCCTCATTGGCATGAATCAGAAGAGCAGAGGCGTTTGAGTAGGGTAGGAAATGTGAAAACATGTATACCTTCGAAGTGTGATCAGCAACTCCTTTTGCAATGACTTTACCACTCGAGATCTCTATGATCTCAACATCATTAGGGGAGAATATGACCTTGTTTGGAGACCCTGTGTGGTTCATTTGATACACTGACAAGAGGTTAGAGGCAAGACCTGGAACATACAATACATTGCTGAACTTACCATGGTTAAGATCAATCCTTCCTTTTCCCAAATTATCGGTGAGAGAGTCATCTCCTAGCACTATTGGTGGACCTTTCGACATGTCAAGAGAGGAGAATTCCTCCTTGGTCGAAACCATATGTTTTGAAGCTCCAAAGTCTATGATGAAGCTAGGTGAGCTTGATGTGTCAGCAACCAATGCATGTATTCTCTCTTTGTCCTCTGAATTTGATCCTCCTTCCCTCTTCTTTGAGCTATTAGGAAGGGAGATGTTATTCTTCTCCAGGATTTGGGTCAGCATGTCAATTTTCTTCTTCATGCAAGATATTTCAGGATGACAGCCCTTACTGCAGTATGTTTACTTTCTCATTTCTCCTTTGTTCTTGTTCTTCTGGAAGTTCTTCTTGGAGCCTTGGGGCTCCTGATGAGACTTGTTCTTGTCTCTCTTCTACTCAGGTGGCTTCTTATCTTTCTTCTTTCCTTTTGAATCCAAACCCGAATCTCTAGCAACCAGAGGTTGGTCTTTGGAAGGTTTGATGGTGCCCATCAGTGACCATTTTATCTTGTTCTTGTGTGAGGGATTCCATGAACTCTGCAAGCTTAGGAATATTCCAGGCTCGAGCTGTCAACTTGGTGGCATCGAAGATATAAAAAAACACTAAATAGTCAAGGCCAAGATTCAATAGTATGGCCAAAACTAGTTGCTCCTCCTTCTTTTCAATTCCACATTGTTTTAGCTGCAAAACAAGGGCTTTAAACTTGGAAAAGTAGAGTTGCAGGGATTTGAAGCTGTTGGGACTCAAAGAGATCAATTCATTCTTGATTTGATGTCCTCTCATCTCATCTGTCTTATAAAAAATATCTACAAGCTTCTCCCATACTTCATTAGGTGATTCCAATCCATCAAGATGGAAGAGGCGGTCTTTTGATATGCTCAGACACAAGAGACCATAGGCCTCATCCCTCCTGTTGGGCCATTTAATTTTCTCTGTAGATGCATTGGGATATTCTTTAGTTGCCATAGTCACCCTATAGAGACCTTTTGCTTTCAACAGTATCTCCATCTCTGCTTTCCATTCAAAGAAATTAAATGGAGTCAAGATGATCTTCTGAGATTGATCCATAGCTCAGAAATTGTCCCTTCAGTCAACAGAATAGATCCTAGTCAAGATGTTAAACCTGAAATAGAAATATGAAAGGATATAAATTGATCTACAAAGTCTTTGATACCATGTGTAAATTGAACCCAAGTGATAGAACAATTGCACTCACAAAATTGCTAATCAAGCCTGCAAATTTACACACAAAGGAGACTGAAATTGGAGCATAACACTAATCTATATTGAATAAGTGTACAATATCCAAACTTATGAAGTCATAGGCTGCTGAAATATATAATTACATGAGATATTTGAATGCATAAGGATGCCATTCAAAATAGTAAAAAACATGCTTACTAAATCTAGTCAAATCCCCCATAGGTGCATAAAGCAGTTTCCAAATATACCTAGGATCTCACGAATTGGAAAAGTGAAGTAGGTAAGATAATAGGTGATGGAAATAAAAATCATACATGTTTTTATTAGGATAAAAGAATGGAGGATGATGATGGAAAAAAACAAGTCAACTTCACCTAGTCTTACTTTCCCTTTTGCCATAAATCTCAATAAAGTAGGGAACAAAGCAGAAAAAGCAGATATGTGGTAGGGAGGATCTAGAATAAAGAAGATATGCTAAATATGGATTCTAGTAGGTTTCCTAAGTGCTCCATGACTCAGTTTTAGCAAGTTTGACTTCTAGGACATGTGGAAGACAACTTGCATAGAGTGGAATATTGGAAACTAGGAAAATAAGACAAAAATGGATTAATTAATATCTAAGGTAGTTGAATATGGGTTGATTATTCTAAAAATAGGAGCAGTTCTTGGGAGGTACCGCGTATCCCACAAGCGGTAGGCATGGTGCCCACTTTTTAGGTTTTAAGGCTTGCCATATGAGCCCAAAACCCCATCAAAACTCAAAATAAATGCTATGAAATGAAATAGTAAGGTTTTAGCTATTACTTGCAACTGACGGTGCTCAAAACGGATGGTGGGAACTCCCAGTATTAGCTGCTGAAGATCTGGCTAAGAAAGTGCTCCAAATGCCTTCCATTACAGGTAAATAGTGAAATGATTTGATTTTTTACTATTTACATAACTTATATAAGCATTTTTGGGTTTAACATACTATAGTTTTGATATAAAATCATGTTTTAGTCAAAGTTTATCTGTCGTAATCTCTTAATGCTAGTTATAAATGCATTTAACACTTGTTTATGAGTTGATTGTAGGATAAGAGAACCATAGAAAGAATCTTTGGAAGTTTGTTTATGACTTTTTTGCACTTTCATAAAACGAAAAAGGCCGATGAGCGTTTATTACGACACTTTGATCACGCTCTTTAAACCTAGTATCAGAGGTCTAAGTCCATTTCAGTTTCTTTCCAGGCTCGTAAAAAATTGACATTGTGTAAAGAAGCATCATGGAGTCTTCTTTTCACCTCCTTTTCAGGTTCCTTAAA
This sequence comes from Pseudotsuga menziesii, assembly GCA_001517045.1. Taxonomy (NCBI): domain Eukaryota; kingdom Viridiplantae; phylum Streptophyta; class Pinopsida; order Pinales; family Pinaceae; genus Pseudotsuga; species Pseudotsuga menziesii. The sequence goes on along the minus strand of LPNX010880849.1, from coordinate 167,928 downwards.
CACGAAAAGATCATTAAGTCTGTTTTTTATTCTTTCCAAGCTTGTAAAAAGTGACATTGTGTAAAGAAACCTCATGGAGTTCTCTTTAAAATCTTTTCAAGATCCCTAAATAAGAAAATATCATCGAGCGATCTTGTCTTCTTCACACTCGTTAAAGTATTTTAAGAGTCGTCCGTCCGATAGTAGGTTATCTCTTTTTCGGTTCAGATAGGACTATTTACGAAAAAGGAACACTCCAACCAATCATGACTGAAAGAGTTCCCTAAGTTATGATTTTATACTTTTTTGGGCCTTAGGGACTAAATCATACGAAAAAGGACCCCTTTAGAGTTTTCTTTCGTGTTCGTTCAGACTCTCTAAACATGAACGATACTGAGTTTTCTTTCAGTGGACTCGTTAAATTAAACATTAAGAGGCCCATTTTGGGAATGAACCCCTCCTCTCTCAGGTTCATGAAACATACGAGTCTGGACTTGTCTTCTGACAAGCTATATCAAGTGTTTGTTACCCTCTTTGAACTCGTAAAACTAAAAAGAGGCACTCATAAACCATGATGGGGGATATGGGAAGGGAAGCATTTTGTAAATAATGGAAGTTGTTTGTCATTACCTTTGAACATGGCACTTGTCTTCACATCATGTCAGTCAATTGGGTATTCAGCTGATCTCTGTGACAATCCACTTTCATGAGTCATGTCACTCCTTTGAGTCTTTCAAAATAATGCATTGTCTGCTATCGCATTGTGTGTTTGTCCCACTCAGTCATGCTACCAAGTCTTTTTGTTATGCCACCCGATGTTCAAAGGGGATTTGAAGAAGTTTTACCTCTGCAGTCTACACAATATTCTTGTGTCAGTATTGTTGACTTAGTCTTATGGTTACTACATTCACATCATTCCAAAACTATGTTCCAAGTTTCGTGTTGTCGATGTGGGACTCATCATGGCCCTCTTTTGACGAGACTATTCCCGTCGACATCATCTCATCATCCAGGAAATAGTCTTAGAAACAATATTTAGTACCTTGAGATCTGTATTCCTAGTGACAGATTCTCTCACTCTCTACATGGGTTCACATCATTGACCTTTCATCGATAGAATCTACTGGGTGTTCGATATTAGGACATCTATTCACACTCAGTAGGTTGTACTAGGGTACCTTGGGAATCATTGACATCAATGGTGATCTCCCTCGTACTTGTTAATGGTTCACATCATTGGCCGGTAATCAAGTGGTTTCTACCATGTTCGACTTCAGATCATTGTAATCACATGGATAGAATCGTACCTTGTGGAAGATGAGACGAAGACCCTAGGTATTTGTTTAAAGTGCTCATTGATTTTCCCCAGGTTGCGATGGATTTTTGTACATATAGCATGGATCCACATTTGTATGGTCATGGCTATGCTCAAATTTGCATCTGTATGACATAGATCTACATTGTATGTTTGGTAGCTATATCCAAGTTTGAGTCCTTTATCACATGGATCTACGTTGTATTCTAGCAGCCATGCTTCTTTATTCCTTCCATGGATCTGCCTTGTATTGGTCTGCAGCCATGATTTGCTTACTTGTTTCTATGATTCAAAAATATTGATGTAATATAGATTCCTACTTGACTACATGCTCCGATTGAGCTGACATTTTCACCTCATAGCAACGACTTGTTCTCTCAAAGCTCTCATTTATCATATCCCTCTAAGACTCATGCTTTGGGGGGCATCCTGTTATACAAAAATCCTATCATCATCATGTGATAAGACCTTTGACATACCTACTTGCCCTTAATCCCAACACTTGGAGTGGAAACCCATGTTGTTTGTCAATCTTTCATGAAAATTCCTAGCACTGTGTTTTCCTTGTTATCCATAAGCGGTGCCACTGCTTATAGCCCTTGGTCCATAAGCGTTTCCTACTTGAACCGCTCTGTAATATAAGGAGAAAAGCGGTACCCTGGGTAAAATGGGAAAAAAAGAAGATTATCGAAGCTTCTAGATCATGAGCCTCATTTCCTCTCTTATCCCTATCATTGTGGGTCAGTTGAGCTCAAGATCCCTCATCCTAGGATCTTAGAGGCCACCTCATCCAAAAATATCTCAACCATTCCTATCCATTGAGCCTTATAAATACAAGCTCATGTCCATGGTTGAGGGGGGAAGCATTAAAGTATTGTTATGCTATTGGATTGATCACTTGGCCCAAGCCATTAGAGAGAATAGAGAGCAAAGTTGGAGCTTATGGGCATGAGAATGTTTGGTTTCATGGAGATGCATGTCAACACTAAGGCTTAATTGGTTGTAAACTTCTCCATTTTATCTCAATGCAAAGCTGATTTCCGTCCCACATTATTGTTGTTGTTTGATTTCACATGTATATGTTGTTAGATTCCTTAGTCACTAACATGGATCAGTAGATTATATTCTGGAAGCTTTTATGTGTTTGTGTGTTTAATCTGATTGCAGGTACATAGGTTACTATCGAAGTATCACATTCCAGGTATATACGGCATCTAGGGACGGTCTTCAACCTTTTGTCCTTCATTTGTTTTGGATCTGAACCATTCATACCAGTGGAACACCTTACTATTTGCAGAAGGTGAAATATTCTTGCTAACAATTCCCACATTGGGTCTCCTTTGTTCAGAGTACTCTGCAATGTGTCTTCCTTGGATCCCATAAATACCAAAAGTATCTACCTCCCCCAAGTATTTCCCATCTGCAGTGACATTCCCAGTATTACAGCTATGATCCCATTTCAATGAGTTATTTTCCATTTTCTATGATCCCCCTATTCAACTCTTTCCTCCCCCCCCCAACCTATTCAGTGGGTCAGTCCTTAGATTGCCTCACATCTTTTGATTATCTCCCTCGTGATTCTAGTTAAGGAAACACCATTGCATTAACCAGGTGCAGGTCTCCCTATTTCAATGAAAACACATATATTACAGAGGATAGACCTAGAGGTCCCTATACCTTGGTTTCATTAACCTCATTTATGAGTTCCTTGGACCACTGAGAGGAGTCCTTAGTGCCTCTCAGGATAGTTTCTTCTCACGTGCTCGACTCCAACTACATCATCGCACCGTTGAGATTCGTACAGGGTATTGGTCCATGTAGTATTTGGTTGAAGATTCTAGATATAACCTGACTCTAGCACATTGATGAGTCTATTCGAGGGACCTAAACAAGTTTATGTCCCTTGCGATTTTTGGGTTGCTTTAGAGATAGTAATCAGAAGCCCTAGCAGTGCTTCTATATAGATTTATGATTGATGTAGCATACTTGTACCACAGAGACTCTGACTCTCCATTAGTGAGTCCATACAACTATGTACCTATTCCATATCCAATAGGCTATTAGTCATGAAGATATAGAATTCCATGAGAATTCCATGGGTCCAATGTAGTAGTTCTTTGGATCAGTATTATATTCAGCCTCTCATTAAGGAAACCACTATGTATCATCAATTGTACATGATCGACTCTTGTATTATAGATCATAAATCACATTATTCTTTTGACATTGTTACGAGCATGGGGATTCCTGCCTCATCCATATACATGTCACACATTATTTATATCTCACCCATTGATGGGAACCATATTAATACAAAAACCAAAAGCCACCATGCCCCAACCCAAAAAGCACAACCTCTCTGCAGAAAATCCTATGATGTCCATCAGCCATACGATGAACTCCTGCCCTCACACATCAGGGGGGAATATGTTAACCCAAAAAATCCCTCACTCATATCTACATGGCCTACACCACCCAAGGACACCCATGCATGACCCTCATTTGACCCCATTTGACCCCCACACCCTCAAGAAGGCTTAAAAACATGAAAAGGGGCTTAAAAACCCCTAAAAAGAGCCTAAATAGCTCTCATAGGGGCTAAAGCCTCCAAAAGGGGGATAAAACCCCTCAAAGGAGCCTAAAACCCTAAAAGGAGCTAAAGATTGAGCGAAAGGGTCTAAAATCCCAAAAAGGGGCTAAATCCCTAACCAGGGGCTTAGAACCCTAAAAAAGCTATAAATAGAGGGGTGGGGGTCACTCTCAAAACATTCCTCCCTTGCATACTGTTATGCTGCCCGAGTGGAGGCCTTGAGACCATTTTCCTCTCAAGCCACCCACACTCCCTCTCATTTCTCCTCCTATTGAGCCATAGCTCCCCCATTCTCAAGAGAGAGGTGCTTCTCCAAGCTAGGGCATAGTGGCCCATTTCCACCAAGAGGTATAAGCTTTGTTTATTGTCATTTTTATTCTAGTTTTTCTAACTTACTTTTCTTGCAAGTTCACTTTATGTTTTAACAAGTTGTATGCAGGTTTCTGGATTCTAACCTTGTGTGTAGGGTTTCCATTTCTTTCTTTTTTGTTCTCTTTGTTTCATTTCTGTTTCATTTTTCTTGCATTACTATCAGGAACCCTACCCTTCCGTCCTATAGACAGAAGGTAGCCATTCCTACCCTGTAGTAAGGGAGAAATCCCTACTGCAGTAACAAAACCATAGGTCACCCAAATACAATCTAAAATATAGAATTCTTCTTAATACAACCAAGGAAATAGGGGAAAACCTCATGGGAAACCCCCCTCCCCCCCTCAAAATAAGTAGGAATACAAATTTTTAAAAAACTTGTGAAACATTTTGCTACTATTCGCAGCACAATGCACCAGCAGTATCTTGGTTCTATGCTGGTGAATCCATGAATCCAAACAAAGTGCTTATGTCTAGAGGAATATTTCTTTTAGGAAGAAGAACAATGCACTCACTGAATTAGAAATATAAACAGTGCACAGTGAAAACTGGACCCATGTAGAGTAGTTGAAATCATCTGAAGAGAGAGAAAAGGTTCTTAGGAGTTTGAACCATGCGAGGAATAACCAAGAAACTAATATATGTCATCCTTGAACAGAAAACCATGAATTGTAAAATCAGCCCCAAGTGTTAGGAGCAAGTGTCCAGGCGGAACCAGACTATCTCCAACTTTACTAGTTCTGTGAGGAGACGACCGTGTGATCACATGGATAGGTTGAGAATCCTTGGGACTATGGAGAGAAAATGCTTGATCTCCATAATCTGATATAGCTTCATAAATAATCAATAATTCACAAAATATAATATCAGCATACTCATAAGAGAGAACTAACATCGAATCCTCAACAAAAAAATTTAAAGAGACTTGTGGTGCTTGATTTGTCACACCAAAATTGATGAAACCAGTTATAAGAAATACTGAAATATCTTGAATATTAAAACCTGAATCACATATTATCATATCAGAAAATGAATCATATCCAAATAGATCCATATTAGATCCAAAACTTTGAAGTGAAATCAAATCCCCAACAACAATTTTGAAGGAGACTTGTGGTACTTGTTTCTTCACACCAAAATTAATGAGAACAAATACAAGCTTTACTGAAATATTATGAACCTAAAATATTGAACCAAGTAATATCAGATCAGATCCAAATAATATCATATCACATCCAAATAATTCCATATCAGATCCAAAAGTTTGCTCCACTGAGAACATAGATGCACAATTTTGTCCTTCTTCAAATTTTTGAATATTAGTGCATGCAATCATGTAGGAATTTGTTGGAAGCTCAAGATAAATGAGAGTGTTTAGATCACTCCTACAACCTGAAATTATTTCCAAAATATCCAAATATTTACAAAATATAATATCAGCAAACTTATGAGAGAAAACTAACATCAAATCCCTAGCAGAAATTTTGAAAGAGATTTTTGGTACTTCTTTCTTCACACCAAAATTGATGAGAAAAGCTACAAGCGGTACCGAAAGCTATTGAACCTGAGAACCAAGTAATATCAGATTAGATCCAAATAAGATCATATCATATCCAATAAATTCCATATCAGATCTAGGAGTGTGCTCCATTGAGCCGGTAGATGCACAATTTTATCCTTCTTCAAAACCTTTGAAAGAGATTTTTGGCACTTGTTTCTTCACACCAAAATTGATGAGAACAACTACAAGTGGTACTGAAAGCTCTTGAACCTTAGAAAAAAGTAATATAAGATCATATCAAAATAAGATCATATCAGATCCAATAAATTCCATATCAGATCCAAGAGTGTGCTCCACCATGATTGTTAATGCATAGTTTTCCCCTTCTTCAAAACCCTGAGTATTAGTGCATGCAATCATGTAGGAATTGGTTGGAATCTCTATATCAATGAGAGTGAATGGAGCACTCCTACAATCTAATATTATTTCCAAAATATCCAAATAATTACTTATCTACACACCAACAACATCATTAGAGACAGACAAATCAAATTCCCCACCCTTTCTTGGAGAAATCACCGGTAAACTATGCACATAATTTATAATAGAAGAATCACTAGAGAATTTTTGCATAGAATGGAAGGAGATATTTTCTTCAACAACAAAGATTCAAATTTCTTATTCGGTATCAGCCATGTTAACCCAAAAAATCCCTCACTAATCTCTACATGATCTACACCACCCAAGGACATCCATGCATGACCCTCATTTGACCCCCACAACCTCAAAAAAGCTTAAAAATATGAAAAAGGGCTTAAAAACCTCTAAAAAGAGCCAAAATAGCTCCCATAGGGGATAAAACCTCCAAAAAGAGGATAAAACCCACTCAAAGGAGCTAAGGATTGGGTGAAAGGGGCTAAAACCCCAAAAACGGGGCTAAAGCCCCAACTAGGGGCTTAAAACCCTAAAAATCCCAAGAAAAAGTATAAATAGAGGGGTGGGGGTCACTCTCAAATCACTCCTTCAGTCCATATCATTATGTTTCCTGTGTGAGTTCCTTGAGACCATTTTCCTCTAAAGCCATTCACCCTCCCTCTCCTCCATTCCTCCATTGAGCCATAGCTCCCCATTCCTAAGAAAGGTGATATCCTAAGCTAGGGAATAGTGGCCCATTCCAACCAAAGAAGGTATACTTGTCTTTTCATGTTTTAGCTTTGGTAGATTGTAGTTTTCTAACATTATTTGTTTGCAGGTTTGTTGTTTCATATTTTGTTGCAGGTTTCCATTGATTGCTTGCAGGTTCTTTTTCTGTCTAACAGTTTGATGCAGGGTTGTGGAGCTTAGCCCTAACCTTGTGTGCAAGGATTTTTCGTTTCATTTTCTGTCTATTTCTATCTATTTTCTTTCTGTTCTTTAATTCCCATGGGAACCCTACCCTTCCATCCTATAGACATAAGGGAGCTGTTCCTACCTGTAGCAAGGGTGAAAGCCCTACTACAAGCCATGCGAGGAGATGAGATATCAGATATCTCATACACTTTCGGGGCAGCAGGAGAAGGATTCACTCCAAGGAGACTTTCTTCAATTCAAATTGATTGTGAGGAATATTCTACTTCTTATTCATCTTGAACAAATTCATCAGAGAGAGTAGAGGCTATGAATTTTGAGTAAAGAACTCTTGTGCTTCTGAATGTGCTCCCCATGTTTCTATAACAATCCTCATTGTGATTCCCAAAGATTCTATCCAATTCTATCTAGAGATCCTTTGGGTATTCTGCAAACTCAATAAGGCCTATAAGAAACATTCGAGAAAATGTCTCACATATTTCTCCATAATCTCTATCACTGTCATTTAGCTAGTATTTCTCATATCCATAATACTCTTTACCAAGTCCCATAAATACCTCATAGAGACCTTGTCTCTTCAGAGATGCAATCATCTTTGAATTCCATTCTAAATATCTTGTGCATGGAGTAAGAAGAGGAACTAATAATATTGAATCCATATGAAGTTGAACATGCAAAATATCACTACAAAACTAAAAATATATGAACTGTTAGAATCATGCTTTTCCTCTCGACATGAACATATTTTTAGGGTCCGTCACACCCTCTCCACTTATCTAAATAAATTCATAGCTAGCAAATTTTCATAGGGGACTTCTGTGGAAACCCAGTTGCTTCTGATGTTCAATGGAGAGAAACAACCATGAAACCTTCCTGAGAAGGCTCTGATACCATATTAGAGTTTGAATTCCATTTATATCTTCAAGCAGATAGTTCTAATAATTTTTGCAGCACATAGATCAAGAATGAAGATACAAACTAAACAAAACAAATTACACAAGGATCGGACAAGTATTGCTCAGGAATTTATAGTATCATTCACAATAATAAATCCAATCTTACAATAGTTTACATAGGAAAAGAATTAGAATCAATTAGGGTTGATTTGAATCTATACACATGGATCTAACTGTATCTAACTAAATATCTAACTCATGGTATCCCAATCAAATACTGAGTCCAAATATCAAATCCTTGATGTCCAACACATCAATTAATTAGTTACAACTAGTTAACTCAATGCAACTGAGTGTGGTATGTAGGAAAAGCGATCCTCCCCATGCACCATGCATTATCCATACATTGCTAGCACTAGCTAACTAATTCTGAAGTAACTAAGCCAAAGATCAACTCCCTGATGTCCAACAACTCAATCAATTAGTTACAACTAGTTAACTCAGTGTAACTGAGTGTGATAGGTAGGAAAAGTGCTCCTCCCCATGCAACCATGCATTATCCATGCATTGATAGCGCTAGATAACTTATTATGAAGTAATTGAATGTAACTAGGGGATAACTAAGACTTACTAGTTCCAACTCCACCTAACTTATGGAGGTTGATGTCGGGACTCCCAGTTGATCCTAAAATCTAGGGATTGGTCTAGGAGGAGCCCAAAACGATGCATGCACATGCAGTAAGTGGCAGTTAATCTCTCGCAGTGTTCCCCATACTCTAGTAGTTGATATAGGTGCCTCCATTAGGCCAAGTGGACCCACTGGTACTATTGGACCCAATAATTAATTAAGGTTCCTAAGTTAGGCAATAATAATCTAATAGACAGTATGGTCAAGGGATGATTAATAATCCTAACACTGATTCCTTATACTTGACTAACAATGAGCGACTTATATTATAACTTAGCAGCTTAACCATGAAATCATACATATCATTTCGACAATGCTTTAGCCATTTATTCATTCATTTACTAATTGTCAATACTGCGAGATAAATTCAACAATAACTGTAACTGTAACAATATAAGTAAGTAAACATTCACCTAAGCATTCAATCATGCAACCACATTCATCCATGCAACACAGGAAATTAACATGGAAACCCATATGGGAAAAACCACCAAGGTGCTCTTCATTTGGAATGAGAAATATAGGTAGCATCTTAGAGTCTGCAACTTGCATACTATTCTTAAGATATGTCTATTTGAATCAATTGCTTCTTGCTCTCATGCTCTCTGGTTTATTCTTCTATCTACTCCTACTGATCCACACACAACTTGGATCGACTCTTCTACTTTACCTTATGTGTACTCAGCTGCAAATTCCTTCTACTACTAGTGGTCTATGCACTCAGCTACAAGATCTGTGGCTCAACAACCTTCTACTTCTACTAGAATCCTCTCTGATTCACTGAACAATACTGAAGCTAAAAGACACACTTTCTAACTTACCGAACGAGGCTAACAAAATATAACAAAGTCTAACCCTTATACAGAGCGGGTTCCTTCTATTTATAGTATTTAGAAGACCGTGCAGGGCCGATTGAGTACCACTCAGTTATTACAAACTCAAGTAACTACAAAATATCTGCAATTACATTGATGACATGCCCAACTGGCTCCAAAATTCCTACCTAACATTAACCACAGCCATAAATAGCCACATAAATGTCTTTAAGGCTTTTGTACTGGTCATAACTAGCTGCAAAAATGGCTTTAAGCCTTCTGTACTGGTCATAACTAGCCGTAAAATTGTCCTTGATCTTCTTCTGGTTCATCCTTCTACAGTCTTCCACCGGTATGTACCTGTTCTGCTTTAAGTCTTCTACCTGCCTCTTCCACCTACTCAGATCTTCCTTCCTCATTGCAACTACCCTCATCAGAACTTCTTCCTTTACCTACTTTTCTCCATCACATGCCCACTTTTCCTCTTGCACTTGCGCGGCATATTCTTCCTCGTGCACTTTTCCCATCCCAACACCACCTAACTCCACATTTAAAACAAAATGGAGATCATGTAAAGTGCAAATCACTAAGCTAGGATTAAGGTATGAAAACATTTCCACATGTAGAAATGGTTGCGTATTATTTCTCAAAAATATTGCAAGTGAGATGGGATGTCTGAAATGTAAATAAGGGAGGTATAAGCCAATGTTTAAATAAAATTAATCTCTTAGAAAGGTTCTTCACCACTTTCCACTAATCCCACGGTTGCTTCAAATGTATATATGTCTAGACATTGTTGAGCTTATGCAATGGTATTCCCAAAATAAGAGAACTGATGTAAAACAATGATTTGTGGCTAATTATAATATGTGGATGGAATTTGATAATAGATGGCCTGATTTATCCCAAGATCCTCATAATATGAGGCTTGATTTAACTCTAGATGGTGTGAACCCATTCTCATATAAAAGTAATAAATGGTCAACTTAGCCATTTTTTTTAATAAATTATAACTTTCCTCCATGGTTATTGACCAAACCATTCTTCTTGATGTTGTCATTAATTATAACAGGAAATAAAAGCATGAGTTCAGATACAATTTGATGTGTATTTAGAGCCATTATTTGATAAGCTAGAGGAATTATGGAAAGGAATTGAAGCAATTCATATTTTAAGGGATGGTTATTCTATCCAATTCACTTTCAGAGCTTCTTTACTGTTTACAGTATATGATCTTCATTCATATGGCACATTGAATAGTCTAAATGTTCATGGATACCATGAATGGCCGTCTTGCATTTTTAAGGATTTTGTGAGGCACACAAGTAGTTTGTATAAGTGAATTTATTGTGGAAATAATTCCTACCTTAAAATGGAGCATCCATATCATCGACAAAAGTCACTTTCAATAGTCAAGAAGAGAATCATGAAGAACCATTGGCAATAACAAGTAATTACATTATTGAGAATGGAGAAAAAAATGTAGTTTATTAAGGATGGTGGAATTTGTGGTAGTTAAAATGATCCACTCAATGATAGTGATGTAAAAATATTGTGAATATTATATAAGTTTCCATACTTTAAGCATATAACCATTAGGAATACTATTGACATTATGCATAATGATAAAACCATAGTTTTTTCTATTATAGAAACTCTTTTTGGTGCATATGATACAGTGTCATCACGCCTAGACCTTCAAGAACTAAAGATTAGTCGATATCTTTGGGTTGAAAATGTGGTGATGGAAAATATAGAAATCCTATTGCTCCTTATGTGTTCACAAAGGATGTGCACAATTCTTAAAGTTGATGTCTCATACTTGATTTCCTACTGGATATGTAAGTAGTAATATTAGAAGCCAAACTGACAATAATAGCTTAATAGGCCTCAAGATCCATGACTATCATGTCATAATCGAGGATATTTTACCTATTGTGGGAATATCATGTTTGGAAAAGGGGCCAATATTGGATATTATAAGGTTGGGACTAATATTGAAGAGTATGAGTTTGTGTGTGCTAGATCCTTCAAACATTGATAGTTTGAGGGAATAGGTTGTTGAAGTCCTTTTCTTATTGGAATGCAAATTTCCACAGACAATATTCAATATTTATATGCATCTTCTTATACATATAGAACATGAACTAGAGAATTGTGTCCCAATAAGAACGATATGGATGTATCCTATAGAATGATATATGAAGGTTCTGAAAAAGTTCGTTTGTAATAAGGAAAAACCAGAAGGTAGCACATGTGAGGGATATTTAATGCGAAAGGCCATAGGATTTTGCTTATAATATATGAAGGATTTTAGCAGTTTCACTCGATGTGAATGGGATGATGATGAAGATGAGAGAGTTGCAGGTGAATTATTAGAAGGAAATGTACATCGCTTTAAGCTATCAAATAAGGAAAGAAATTTGATACATGCCTATTTTCTTCAAAACACATCCTCATTTGATAAGTGGCGTATGTGAAATATTTTTTACATGATAATTTATATATTTAATTTTATCTAACATCAAAATAATTATCATTGTTACTATCATGACTTTTCATATTCTATACAAAAAATACACAGAAGAGATTCAAACAGGGGAAAATCCATCTCGAAAGCGTAGACTTATGGATTCAAATATTGGAGGTGGTTTGAATTTTCCAAAATTTGATAATTGGATTTCTGATGTAATAAATTATGGGCAACAACAAGGTTAAGAGATAACCATCGATGAAATTAATTTTTCACGACCTCCACATATATATGATTCTCATTTCAGTGGGATGTGGACCTATGGTAGTCATTTAAGAGTGGAAGAAAAGGACACAGGAAAGGAAAATTGTGATTGTGTTGTTAGTGCTGAATTTCATCATGACACTAAAAATAACTTCTACGTTGGATTCATACAAGGAATTATTGAAGTTTATTATGGTGAAACTAGTCCTATATTATTAAATTGTAAATGGATCAAACAATATGCAATACAACATGATGAGTGTGTATTTTTATGTGCAAATACATGTCAAATATTATCAAAGACTAATGAGTTGTATGTTTCCCCTCTTCAAATTAACCAGGAATTTCTAATTGATGCTGTAACAAGACTAGGATGGTCGTATGTCATTCAAATGGAGCCTCGTTTGAAAATAAAATTCATGCAATGCATTGATATAATGGTTGATGGGAAGTGTAATAGTTTACAAGAAACATTGGAAGAAGAAGCTGAAGATGGCCATAGAGTATTTGAAGAGGAAAATTTTCTTCCCAATAAAGAGTCTGAGATAGAGAATGTAATGCATGGTCAAGAAAATTTATTGTATGAGGATGGTGAAGAATATCAAGCAAATGAATACACGAGTGATCAAGATTGTGATATTGATGGCAATGCAAATGATTTGTCACCTTAAATTTATGGAATAAAATTTCACTATGTAAATGGATTTTACTGTTTTGGCCATTGGGATTAGCTAGCCAAAGGGTTGTACTAAACTTTGTATGGAATTTATCCTTAATGATATTGGATACGAAACATTTTTATTTTTGTTTTTGTGCATTTCTAGACACATGATATATGTAGGTTTTTCTTGTCATGTTCTACTTGTTTTTAGTACTGTGTAATGTTTAATTGCTTGTGTTAGTTTGCATATGTTGTTTAAGATAGTTATTGTGTGATTCCAATGGGCTCCAGTTAGTGTTCACGTTGTAAGAGTTGAATTTTTAATGTAGAAAATAGATTCATTACACTACTTTTTTGTCCCTATCCAAAATAGATTAAAACGAATACATTACTCTATAATTGGTTGTATTTATGAGACAGAGACCAATGGTTTCCATCTCAGAGCCATTGTAATTCTAAATTTAGAACTAAGTGTTTTATTTTGCGATAAGGATTTGAATTTAGGTATTTTATAGTCTTTGTTTAATGATGTTTTTTAAGAGAAATTTTGGACATATAGGCTATGAATAATAAGGGTTTCAGACATAAAAGTGACCCCAACAAAGTTGAAAATGTGACAAAATATGAGTGTGTTCGTAAATGCCACATCACAAGAAATGATGAATATTTGTCATCCCTTGGTTTGGAGAATATATAAGTAGGTACTCCTCATACCTTTTCACTTCTATACATATTTTATGAAAGTTTTATATAATTCATTTCATGATGTAGGCCATATATGTTTTTGATTATAATTGGTAATTTTTTTCTTTATAGGAGAATGTTGGATTCTAAAAAAAATGATCATCAGACACAAAAGGAAAGCAAAGAAAAATCCCTTCCATGTCGTAGAAGCCAACACCTTGGTAGATCAATACACGGAGATGAAGATAATGATACTAGTGAAAAAATTCCTCATATACTAGATGATCATGTCTAATATTTTTTAGAAAATATATCATATTCTCGACAATCAGAATTATGAGAAATTTATCTAAAATTAAAGCAAATATTTGAAGGCACATCTAAGGGGATTGGTGACCTAGAAAGTGCCACACCTGTTAAGGAGATTCTTGATCTATCTAGTGACACACTTGTTGAGGACATTGGTGAGCTACCTAGTGCCGCACCTGTTGGGGCCAATTATGAGGAACCAATTCAGCCTTCTTCCTTAGAAAAAACACCAATTACATTTCCTCCAAGGAACGTTCTTAGGATCTAAACCTACTATATCCAAAAATAAGAGTGGTTTTCCAACACCCAAAACTACTTCTGAATATCCATCACCTTTCATAAAAATAATCATAATTATTCAAGGATTGTATAGGAGCACACAAAGGGAAGAAAAAGAAAGAAAATCACAGGGGAAGAAGGCTTACGTGATTGAGGTAAAAGATGGCCAACTAACTAGACCAAATGCTTCAAGGTGTTCCACACGGTTGGGCATGAGAATAAGGTCTTATTTGGGTGTTACCAAATCCAAATTTACAGATCAAGATCCTTGAAGTGTTGATCTAGTGATACAACAAATGGAATATTGTTTTTGCGACTGTTGGTGGTAGGATTTCTATTAAATATTACAAGTATAGAATGAGAATTTTGATGAGTAATTTCAGGCATAAGTGTAGGAAATTAATCTTAGATGGAAAATATAGGGAGAGCATATTGACTCCCAAAAATTGGGAATATTTGAAGTAAAGTGTGTGTGCTAAAGGTTTTTTGGCAAAGAGTGCAAGAGGGAATAAAGGAAGAGACCTTGTGAAGGATCGATATTTTTAGGGTTGGGGAGGGTTGAGATCCAAACAACACATATGTGTAAGTATATGGTTTTTTTCTTGAATAGTGTACATTATGTTCTTCCTTTTTTATTTGTCTATATTTCCAATACATTGTGCGTTGACAATGATTTGTACATTGAAGAAACTAATAGAGAACCCAATTTAAGTGAAATGGCTCAATTTATGGAAGACTTAGAAAATTCTAAAAGGGAGAGTTACTTGCCATCAATTGAGGTCAAGAGAAGACAAACAAGAGGACCATCTACTATTGAAAACCCTAGTGAGTATTATAACAATGCAATGAATCATTGTATAAATGGGTTGTCAAGAAGATGTTGACGATAGCCTTCTCCATTGAACCTTTTATTGCTACATTCAAATTAAATAAGGGATATCCTAATGATTCAAATGAGGTAAGCTAATTGTCATTCCATTCCAACCATTTATTCACTTGATATTTTACTCTATGGATGTTTTTGATCCATTTCACTTCAGTCGTGAAGCCTTTTTTTTAATGGAAATGTCTGTCAATTATACAAAAAACCGTAATTATGGGTGGTGTAAAAATATTGAAAGACCCAAAAGATGGCCATGAACATGAAAAGGTATGTTCTAAATCAGTAGCAGTTTATGTATATATATATAAGCCTTATATCTTATAATATGGTTCAATTGGTTTACTATTTTGTTTTCTAACAATGCTCAATAATTCTAGAAGGGCATGAAGTACTCCAGGAAGGTGAAAATGTTAAATATTGGATCCATATGACAATGCTATTGCCGAAATTGGACAAATTTGTTCACTTAATGTGATCCATGGTGTGGCACTTCATCCTGAAGATTTAAATGTCAATTTCATTAATGTCACAAGTAACATCCCACTTCCGTATGATGATAAAATAGATGGATGTATCCATTTGAAAAAGAAGGAAAGGAGTTTCATTCGGTGGACAAAGAATTATTTGGAAAAGTCATCAAACTATATTATTTTTATGTTCTTGTCCAAAATATTGATGTTCTTGAAGTTCATGTCGTTGAGAGTATTGGCTAGTAATGGCCTCTTTGTATAGTAGTACCCCTTGTCTAGGAAGTATAATTTTATTGGTTTTCTTATACAATCGTGTTGAACGATGTTGTGTAACTTCATATATTATCCATATTTTATATGTTGGTTTGAAAGTGATTACTTTATTGGAATTATCTGATATATATGTTGTATTGTAGTCACTATAAGTGTTTGATAGTTGCTTCCCTTTTGTGTTGAAAAGTGTTATACATGGCATATATACCTTTTACAACTAAAATACCTTATCCTTATTTTATATGTTGTTTTGAAAGTGATTACTCTATTGGAATTATCTGATATATACGTTGTATTGTAGTCAATAGAAGTGTTTCATAGTTGCTTCACTTCTGACTTGTAGAGTGTTTTACATAACATAAATATTTTTTACAACTAAAATATCTTATCCTTATTTTATATGCTGGTTTGAAAGTGATTACTTTATTGGAATTATCTGATATATATGTTGTATTGTATTCACTACAAGTGTTTCATAGTTTCTTCACTTCTGTCTTACAGAGTGTTATACATAACATATATATTTTTCACAACTAAAATCATTACAAAAGTGATGAATCAACTTGTATGTGATAACAATTTCTTTTTTCTTTTTGTCCAGTTATAATTTTATTACATCTACAAGAATAAAATTTATCCAGTTTGGACCTTCCTTATATGGTCATTATAAAAATTATTGTTATTGTACTGAACATCTATGATATATATACCTAGAGAGAGAAGATAAAATTTTGATCCTTGGTCTTGTGGGTAAAAGGGTTGTTTCCCCACCTTGATTTTACACCTTGGTGTTGTGGGTGAAAGGGTTGTCTTCCCACTTTGTTATGACCACTCTTGTTGACCTTTGACTTTATGTTGAACCTTGTTGGTTCTTATTCTAGCACCTCCCTCTCCTAGTGTGGTACCTTAACCATTTTGTCATGATGACATACCTTTATTGTTATGTGCTCCTTTTCATCCTCCTTGAGGATGATAATATGTATGGAAGTGTTCCACAGTCTGATGGAAATGCTAGAGTGTGGGTTAAAAAATACCTTTCAACATTTGAAAGGAGCTTCTATTTGCTTGATGTATGACTATACTAAAATACTGTCATTTATTGCAAAAATGGGATTGAAAGTTCATCTTCATTTCTAGACTATTTTGATTAATACCTTGAGGTCTGTATTTTTCCAACTCTACCCTACAACTACCTCTCTCTCTCTCTCTCTTGGGTATTCCCATTGTTTCGTTAGTGACTTGTCTCCTAAGAAATAATTTCTGATTATAATATATAGCTGAGTATATAAAGGAAGGTCTAAACCACAGTGTTTTCTCCTTTACGGATTCTAGTTTAACTTTTTCAGTAATTTATTACTACTGCCGTTATTTATTGTCCTTGGAGGCTTTAACTTTAACACATGGACCTTTGGGAGTGTTAAGTTGAAAGACATGGAAAATATGTGATATATGTTGTATTATAGCCACTCGAAATGTTTCAGAGTTTGTAAATTCCTTATATGGTGATGATAAAACTTATTTTTATTGTTTGAAACACCTATGGACTATATACCTTGAGAGCGAAGATACAAGTTTGACCCTTGGTTTTGTTATTAAAAGGATTTTTCCACACCTTGATTGTACACCTTGATGTTGTGGGCGAAATGGTTGTCTTCTCACTTTGCTATGACCAATATTGCTGACCTTTTACCCTGTGTTGAGCCTTGTTGGTCCTTATTGTAGCAGGGATTTCTCCTTGCTACAGGGGCAGGAATGGCTCCCTTCTGTCTATAGGACAGAAGGGTAGGTTCTTGCATGTGGAAAATGCAGAAAGAAATCAGAATAAATAGAAAGCAAATACAGAAAGAAAATAATGGCCGTGAGCCCCTCTGTAAACACTATTAGGGCTTCGCCTTGGTAACCTGCAAACAATCTATGAAGCAAAAACAAACCTGCAAAACATGTTAATAAACAAACCTTCAAATAAAAAAGGGTTAGAAAAAAACTAAGCTATAAAAATGCATGAAAAACGACAAGATTATACCTCCTTTGTTGAAATGGGCCACCATGCCCTGGCTGGAAGGAAGCACCTCCCTATCTCACTCAGCAATGGAAGAAGAGCTATGGCTCAATGAGGGAAATGAGTGGAAGAGAGAGGGATGTGGGTGGCTTGAGAGGCCAAGGTGTCTCAAGGCATCCATGGGCAGCATAACAGTATGCAAGAGAGGTGTGTTTTGAGAGTGACCCCCCACCCTCCTTTTATAGCTTTTTTTGGGGGGTTTTAGGGTTTTAAGCCCTTGGTCCAGGATTTAGACCCTTTTTTGGGATTTTAGCCCCTTTCGCCCTAACTTTAGCTCCTTTTAGGGTTTTAGGCTCCTTTTAGGGGTTTTAGCCCCTTTTTGGAGGCTTTAGCCCCTAGGAGAGTTATTTAGGCTCATTTTTGGGGTTTTTAAGCCCTTTTGTTCATCCTTAAGCCTTTTTTAGGGTGTGGGGGTCTAATGTTGGGTGATGGATAGGTGTCCTTGGGTGGTGTAGGCCATGTAGAGCTGAGTGAGGGATTTTTTGGGTTAACAAATTGCCCCGTGATGTGTGAGGTTAGGAGATAATCGTATGGCCGATGGACATCATAGGATTTGCAGTGTAGAGGTGGTGCTTCTCGGGCTGGGGCATGGTGACTTTTGGTTTTTGTATTAATATGGTTCCCATCAATGGGTGAGATATAAATAATGTGTGACATGTAACTGGACAAGGCAGGCATCCCCATGCTCGTGACAATGCCAAAAGAATAATTTGACCTATGCTCTAAAATATAAGAGCCGATCATATACAACTGATGGTACAATAATGGTTGCCTCAATGTGAGCCTGAATACAATAATGATCTGGTACATTGGAACCGTGGCATTCTCATGGAATGCTATATCTTCATGACTAACAGTGTGCTAGATATGGGATGGTACATAGCTATATGGAATCTTTAATTGAGAGTCAAATTCTCTGTTGTACAAGTATGCTACATCAATCATATATCTATATAGAAGCACTGTTAGGGCTTCTGAACACTGTCTCCAACGCAACCTAGAAATCACAAGGGACATAACCTGTTTTAGGTCCCTCGAGTGGACTCATCAATGTGGTAGAGTCATGTGACATCTGGGGTCTTCAACCAAGTACTATGCGGACCAAACCCTGTACGAATCTCAACGGTGCGATGATGTAGTTGGAGTCGAGCACGTGAGAAACAACCATCTCGAGAGGCACTAAGGAATCCTCTCAAGTGGTCCAAGGAACTCATAAATGTGGTTAATGGAACCAGGATACAGGGACCTCTGGGTCTATCCTCTGGAATATATGTGTTGTTGTCGACAGAGGGAGACTTGCCCCTAGTCAAGGCAATGATGTTTCCTTGACTAGAAGTGCGAGGGAGATAACCAAAAAGGTGTGAGACAATATGCAGACTGACCCACTGAATGGAGGGGGGGGGGGGGGGGGGGGGGAGGGAAATAATTGAATAGGGGCAGGGGGAGTGTGGGAGACTCAAACTTCCTTTGTTCAGAGTATGATCGCAGGGAAAACCAGGAAGCAGATGAAACTTGACTCATGGGAATGGGATCATAGCTGTAATACCAAGAATGTCACTGCAGATGGTAAATACTTGGAGGGGGTAGACACTTTTGATATTGATGGGATCTAAGGAAGACACATTGTAGAGTACTCTGAACAAAGGCGACCCAATGTGGGAATGCTTCCAAACTATTTTCTATGGGGTGGTGTCTAGGGACACCGTTGTGGTACGATCTCGTGGATTTTTGGCGAGCCCGAGAAAGTAAATGCTTGATGGTGCTTTCAATTTTAGAGAGTCTGAAAGCATGAAGAAGAATCCAGTGGGGGATCTTTTTCATTGGTAGTCTCCTATTCCTGAAAAAGGATAAAAGTATACATAGGAGAGCTCACCCATCCTGTAGGGGATGAGAGACTTCTTTACCGTTGGTAGTCCAATCAGGCCGAAAAAGTTTAAACCTATACTGACTGGACGATCATTTAGATACTTTTTTGAGCATGAATGAAACCAAGTTTGCTCGGCAATATTTTCTTGATGAGAAGGCTGGAAAAGAGCTTAATGACAACCTAAAGTGAGCTTTTTCATAAGGTGTGGCATCTGCCCAAGAAAGCATAAAAGTATGTAGAGGGGAACACTCTTGGCTTGAGTGTGCCAAGGATGTCCTTTTCAATTGATGGTGTACATGGTCCGCAAAAGGAGGTAAATGAGACGATGTAGATTCCCTTTACTATACTTTAAAGAGCAGGAAAGGAAGTAGTTGCGCTCGGCTATATTTTCATTGTTTTACGGAGTGAGAAAGGAGCTTAAACGAAACTCCGGTATGGTCAACCGATTGCAGTGGCACAAGTGGTGCCCCATGTCGGGACGGTAGATAGTGGTCCAAAGGTCATCTGCATAGTATGGACAGAGCAGAAGGCTCTCAAACATACCAATACATGTGTGGGATAGATCACGGAAGAGGCTCACGGGTCGATGCGGTAGAGGCATGAAAACCGAGGTGGCTGTCAAACAGAGGTCAGGAGAGTGTGTGTGTGTGTGTTGTGGTGGATGGACTTGACTACATGCAATGTGAGTGCAAGTCCAGAGAACTTATATGCCAAATACATGTAAGAAAAATAAATCGTTTTGTGGACAATGGTCTAGAATTCCACATAAGGTGTGGTGGATGGAAGAGACAACTATGTGTTAAAATACAAAATAAAAGTAAAAAATAACATTCCTTAACAGGCGGTGGCCCGAGAATCTGCATGAGTAGCTGTAGGAAAGAGTGATACAACTACAGGTACGTAGACAATTGCATCGCCATGCTGTGGATCATAAATCAAGGTAACTTCTGGGAAGCGGTCCCAAAATTTGTTTGTTAAACATGAGATGATGGTCTCATCAAGAGATGTAAATTTGAGACCGAAGGTGTGAGAGGTGTCTCAAATAGGTTCCGGGTGAATTTGGATTAGAAGCTAATGGTGCTACCCCTGACTTGTGCTAAAAAACATTGAAAAACAAGAAAGGGAAAAAACTAAGCTATAAGGGACTCATAGTGGTTATATCAGGCATAGACTCTCTTGAGGTGGAGCCCATTGCGCGACTTCTTCAAGAGTCGACCATCTGAGTTAGCAAAGAGGTATGCCCCCTTGCTGAGACAAAGGTTATTGGCAAGATGAGATGACGAAATTTGGTCTTTTATGGGAAGAACCGATTCCACACTATGGTTTAAAGGGAATGGGGTAAAACTGAAGGCATTCTTGCATATATCTCTGTCATCGTATAAGTGGTGCTGGCATAGATTAGGTGGATCTTCCACAGCCGACAAGGAGAAAGAGAAACTAGTGCTAGGGATCATGTAAATGGTATTGGTTGTGGTTTTTGTGGCCTTGTCCCTAGCCTTTGTTGGAGGAAGATGGGTAGGACTGGAGATAGGAGGAGTATTTGATGGACCTAGAGGTAGGTGCAACATCATCTCAATTGGTTGGACATGAGTCAACACATCTTGTGGCCTCAGAGGTATGGTAGATGGTTCAAGGTACCACATAGGATCTCCCAGTGTGAAATCCTGTAGATTGCGGGTTGCCAAGACAGACTTACTCATGATCCCAGATGGTAGGAAAAGGAAAAGGAAAAGAAAAAGGAAAAGGACCATGTTGATCAAGAATGAACCACACTGTTTCTCTAGTAACTGAGGTTGAGGTTGCAACTGAGGTTGTGGCTGTGGCTGGGGAAACAATGGAAGAGATAGGTCTGATGGACCATCGATGATGGTGGAGATAAGTGGGTCAGTTGAATTGGACATCATGTAGATGGACATGGTATCTAAAGAAGGCGGTGGGGGGTGCACTTCTTCAATCAAGGTGACTTCAGACTCAAGGGGATGTTGATGGAGGTCAGCTAGAGCCATTCAAAATTTGGGCAAGTCTTGACAATGGAGAGAATAATGTCCATACAAACTGCAGAGGGTGCAAGCATGGTTTGTTCTCAAAGCCTTGTTTCTAACTATCAGCACGGTTGGGAGTTCAACCATGGGGATGTTTTCGTTTGTATCCATCTCATCTAAATGCGCACGGATCATTGGGATTTTAGGGAAAATCTGAGTTGGATGGCCCTGTTTCTTGCAAACGGTGCAAGGCAGGACTTGTCGCGATTCTGTAGTGGCTTTGGCATTCTTGCCTCTGGCCCTTTTTGGGTGGGGCGGTGTGGGTGCGGGTGCAGTGGTTGGCTTTTGTAGACCGGGTGGAGGGTGAGACTCGACTGCGATGGGTTCCACCTAAATTAAAACAACCTAGGGAATCGTTGGTTGAGCTAATGGATCAAGATACCATACTGGAATTCCAATGTAAAGTTGGGTAGGCTTAAGGTGGCCATTACCGGCTTGCTCATGACACCAGGTGGGGGGAAGAGGAATGGAATCCTATGGACTAGAGATGAGCCTAGATAACTCCCTGATGGTTGCATGTGGGGATGCGGTTGTGGCTGCGGTTGCGCGAAATGCTGCTGCTGCGGGTGATGTTGCAGCTGTTGTTGGTGTTGTGGCTGCGGACGATGTTGTGGTTGTGGTTGGGGCTACAGCTGCAGTTGTTATTTGGGTGCAGCGGTGCTAGATGAGACCATGCACAAGTCTGCAGTCTCATTTTGTGTCAGTGGTGGTGACACTGAGGGGAAAGGAGCTGTAATTGTGGGATCGAAAAACAACCTAGGGCCCACATTCAAAAATGGGTAGGGTGGTGTGTTGTCAACCATAGTGTTGATTCCAAGGATGACATTAGCGTGTGTAGTCGTCCCTTGTGGCTCAATGGTGGTGATGGTAGGGATAACATTGGCGGATGCTGTTAACCCTTGTGGATCATGATAAGTGAGTTAATCAACCATCACAATCTTCCCTTCATGGGGGAACATCATGAGACAGAAGACAGTTGATGCTACCACTCTCATGGCATACATATAACTTCTTCTGAGGAGAAGGTTATAGTCCAGTTGAGCATTGACGACCTCTATGTCAATCAACACTATCTTCTTGGCTAATGTGATGGGGACATGGGGGAGGATTCCTTGGGCTTTAGTGGGATGGCCATCATAAGCCCGCAGAGTTGTGGAGGATGGTTGCAGAATTGGTGATCTCAGTTTCTACCAAACCAGGGTAGACATAATGCACGTAGATGCCCCCTCATCTACTATGCACTGGTGCACAACCAATTTTTGAATAGATACTGGGATTTGGAAGGCGATGGTTGATGGCATGCGTGGTTCTCCATTATTCGTGTCGAACATGATCAACTTGGAATCAAAGGGGTCTACGGCCCCAAGGGCAGCTAGTAACGCTTTCCACTGCATTGGGCACGTTTTGAGTACCTCTAGAGCGGACATGGCTGTTGGTGTTTGGGCCAAATCGTCCACAATGTTATAGCTGACAATAGCTCTAGCTATGGCGTTATTGGCCACTCAGCATATGGGGGGGTAGGAGAAAGGGGGTAATTGAAGAGGTGCATTGACCAACTTAGACCTAGATGTCGCTGATGTGTCAGCGGGTTTGGTGGTGGTACCGTACTGATTCTGTCTAGTTTGTAAGTTGACATCTTCAGTCGTCATGGCTAGTAGGTGGTGAACACCTATTTCTTCCATGGGAGGTGCCCCCAGAGCGTTGGGATTTGGTTGGGGAGGGGGTGTGGTTGCCACCAATCCTTGGACTGGTAGTGGGTTTTGAAGCACCATAGGAGGAGGTCCTTGTGGTGCTGGGTTTGGTTGGGCTTGATTTGCAGCATTGGTGGTCTGTTGAACTTCGTTCTGAATGGCCTGCTTAGTGCGACCCATGAGGGGACACTCGAATGTGTAGTACCCATAAAAATCACAAAGTGTGCACGATTGGTTTGTGCACAACAAGGTGTTGCGTCTTGGTGCATTCCATCATGGGGAGTTTTGGTCAGGTCAGTTTGCTGCGACATTGTTGGGAGGGTTTGGTTGTTGATCGCCTCCCTGCGGTTGGTTATTGGCTTGGTTCCGAGGCTGGTTATTTCTAGCTTGCCCTTGCTGATTGTTGGGGGCAGGATGGTTGGGACAGTTTTTTTGTGCGAACAATTGTCCCAACAGAGTGGGTGAAGTGGGGGTGGGGGATTGAACTACTTGTATTGGTGGTGCATAGTAGATTTGTGGGGGTGGCGGTGCCACAAATGTGGGCATTTTCCCTGCATACTACTGTGTTGACCAAGACATGGCTTGAGCCTACTGCAGTGGCGTAGGTTGTGTGTAGGAAGTTGTTGCTCTAGACCGGGACATCATTCTTGTGTAGTCCGGAGCTTGGTTTTAGTAAGCAACAATAACAATGTTTCTTGGTTGTGGTGTAACGGTAGGTGGTGTCAGATGGTGTTGTGGCTGTTGGGAGACCGAGCCTATGATGTCGTCTGTAGCATGGGATGCACCTGGTGCATCCTGGTAGGAGGTGTTTGGATGGGGGGCATCTAGAATGATGGTGTATAGATATCCAGATTAGGCGTATATAAGGTCAAACTATTGGGCTTTCAGTATGGCCTCCTCTTTGGTTTGGGGACGTTCGGATGCGACGTCCTTTGCTATGCGTGGGAGCAAGGTCTTGAGGAACCAATCTAGGAAGATCCTGTCATCAAGTTTGATTTAATGTAAGTTGCGATGTCATCGCCACTCATGGATGTGGTCGATTATATGTGTCACAGGGATTTGGCGACAGGATAACAGGATCTCAACCCCTTCGTCATATCTGACAGGGAGTTGGAAATACTGTAGGAACATGAAAGCTAAGGAGTTGAAATCTGGATATTTGGCCTACGGTAGCTCAATGTACCATTTGGCCATGACACTTATAAGGGTGCGTTAGAATAGCCTCAGCCTGATGGAATCATCTACGATGTTGTTGGACGAGCACCATAGATGGAATGTCATAATATGGTTTTGGGGACATTCCCCTGCCTTGCCTTCAAACTTGGGGATGTCTGATGGCAGCTTAGTTGTCATTGGAGACCAAAAATATTGATGGTGAATGGGGTCGTTTGTCAATCGAGCCAAATTAGGCAAGTTAAGATGAGCCATAAAAGGCAGATTTGACACCAGGTTGATGTGAGATGGGAAAGGGATGGTGGTGGGGTTTGCAGGTGCATAATGTACCTGCATTACTGGGGGTATTGGTTGTGCCATTGTAGATGGGCCAATGCCCCAAATTGTCGTGGGAGGGATAGTGTGGGTGGAGAGGACATTGCCCCCATGTATGACAGTAGGGGCAATGTAAGTGGATGGTCCACTACCCCCCTGTGTGGAAGGAGGGGCAGTGTGTGTGGAAGGGCCACTGCCCCCGTGTGTTGCAAGTGGGATAGCTTGGCTGGTCACTATGGGTGGTGGCAGCTGATTGATGACAGTTTGCATGACTGTGCTTGGGCCACTTGCAGGGTTGTTGGTGATAGGTTGTGATGTGGACATGGGTCCACTTCCTATGGTTATGCCAAAAAATGGATCCGGATTTGCATCGGCTATGGGGCTTGATGGTGCAGTACGGAGGTCTAGTTCAGATTGGTATGGATCTAAATCTGAATCAGAGGCTATGTGGCCTTTTAATTGTGCAGGAGATCATTGAGAACAGTTTCGACGGTGTCGGTTTAATGTCTCGAATGGTGGTGGTTCGCCTCTCAGGCGTGGGGAAGAGCGTTGAGGATCAATTGTGTTAGATGTTTATCAAACTGACGGGAATTATGTTTGGACCCCAATTTCAATGGCTTCCTATTGGCTATAGGTGGTCACTCAACCACCAAGACTGCCAGAAGACAGTGCTTGGCTTTTTCCTCATGGACATTTCTACTCAATCGGTGGGGGTCGTTGCCCGTTTCACTTGGCAATTCCTCTCAGCGGCCAGCTACTTTGGGGTTCGCGTGGTACTCCTCACAATGAGTTTCTGGGCAGAGCCCAAGTACTTCCCACAGTTGAAGCAGTCAAGGACTTATGTCCTCAAAGACTGCAGATTTTTTGAACTTAGTGTAAATTGATAAATTTTAAGGCTCTCTCAGCATCATGAATTGAGTTAGGTTGATTTAGTGGTATGGTGTATATGTTTTTGTGTCTTTCTGGTATTAGGTGGCTGCAAATGGTTTATGAATTCATCATATTGTGGTAGATTTCATATCTTTGTTATGCAAGCAATGAATAATCAGAAATTTGTAAATAGATACATTTTTAACCCTGAATGTGATAGCCTAACTAGGTGACTACCTTACACCTATATTCCTCTTAGACCAAGAGAAGGTGTTGGGCTCTCAACACAATGGGACTAATCCTATCTGTATATCCATAGGTCACCTCCTGAATGCAAGGTTGGACAACAGGGAGGATGCCTAGCGCCGTGAGAATCCCTCCTTCTCTACCCCCTCTACCTTCCAGGAAATCCATTTTTAATGGTTTAGAACAATATTTAGTGAAGGGCCTAGGACTATATGACCTATGACCTTCGTTGTATCCCAGAATACCCCGAAGGGTGATGACTGGGTAGAGAAGGAAGGGTAAGCAAGATTTGATTTTAAGTCAATTTTAGTTAAGCTACATTCATTAAGCCATTAAAATTTATTTGTTTGAATTTACACTTTGTTTGTACATGAAATTACAATAAATTAAAATAGAAACAGAAATGTAACTAGTGTGCTAGACAGAGGTGGATGAGCCGCACTGATAGTCCCAATAAAAGAAAACAGTGAAGCCCAAAAATGGGTCGCGCACCTGTAAAGGTCCTGTTTTTGTGAAGTGGATTCTGATCAAACTGTGAGGAATTACCTCAAACAGTTGAAAACCCACTTCGGAAATGGGCCCTTTTACCCCTATCCATAGGAATATTTACAAATGGCTCAACTGTTTGGGTAGAAAATGATCCCGAACACAGGTGAATTCTTAGAAATTTGGTTCGGCCATTTTTGCACAGTTAAGTGATTTGCAAATCACAGAATGGCCAACAATAACTAGTAGTGTGGGAAAATGGGCTTGGATTGGTTTTGAGGAGGCTCAACAATAACTAAAAATGTAAATAAACAGCAATCTAAGCTAGATTCAATAGAAAAATTAACCTAGGGAAAAAAACTGAACAAGAAACTAAAACTTTGAAAACTAACCCAGGGATCTTGTGGGATCAACCTGGTATGGTCGCCAATTCTATAGCAGGGATTTGTCCTTGCTATAGGGGAAAGAATGGCTCCCTTCTATCTATAGGATAGAATGGTAGGTTCCTGTGTCTGGAAAATGCAGAAATAAATTGAAATAAACAGAAAGCAAAGACAGAAAGAAAATAATGGTCGTGAGCCCCTCTGCAAACACTTTTAGGGCTTCGCCTTGGCAACCTGCAAACAATCTATTAAGAAAAAAAAAACCTACAAAACATGTTAATAAAAAATCCTACAAATAAACAAGGGTTAGAAAACAACTAAAATATAAAAATGCATGAAAAACAACAATATTATACCTCCTTTGGTGAAATGGGCCACCATGTCATGGCTGGAAGGAAGAACCTCCCTATCTCACTCAACAATGGAAGAGGAGCTATGGCTCAATGAGGGAAATGAGTGGAAGAGAGAGGGATGTGGGTGGCTTGAGAGGACAAGGTGTCTCAAGGCATCCATGTGCAGCATAACAGTATGCAAGAGAGGTGTGTTTTGAGAGTGACCCCCCACCCTCCTTTTATAGCTTTTTTTGTGGGGTTTTAGGGTTTTAAGCCCTTGGTCTAGGCTTTAGCCCTTTTTTAGGATTTTATCCCCTTCCACCCTAACTTTAGATTGTTTTAGGGTTTTAGGCTCCTTTGAGGGGTTTTAGCCCCTTTTTGGAGGCTTTATCCCCTAGGAGAGTTATTTAGGCTCCTTTTTGGTGTTTTTAAGCCCTTTTCTTCATCCTTAAGCCTTTTTGAGGGTGTGGGGGTCTAATGGAGGGTCGTGGATGGGTGTCCTTGGGTGGTGTAGGCCATGTAGAGCTGAGTGAGGGATTTTTTGGGTTAACACCTATGCTAGTGCTTACATTTCCTAGTGTGGTACCTTGAACATTTTGTCATGATGAATTACCTTCATTATTATGTGATCATTTTTAGCCTCCTTTAGGATGCTACTATGTATGGAACTGTTCCACAGTCTGATGGACATGCTAGAGTGTGGGTTAAGGTGGGATCTTCACTTTTGAAAGGAGATTCTATTTGCTTGATGTATGATTGTCCTAAAAGACTGTCATTTATTGCAGTAATGGGATTGAAATTTAATCCTCATTTCTAGACTATTTTGATTAATACCTTGAGGTATGTATTTTTCCAACTCTGCCCTACATCTACCTATCTCTCATTCTTTCTCTCAAGTATGTCCACTGTTTCATTAGTGACTTGTCTCCTAAGAGATAAAGTAGGACCATAATTTATAGATGATTATATAAAGGAAGGTCTAAACCACATTTTTACCTCATTTACATATGATAGTTTAAGTTGTTCATTAATTTATTACTACTACTATTATTTATTGTCCTCGGATTCTTCAACTTTAACACACAGAATTTTGGGAGTTTTAAGTTGTAATACATGAAAATTATGCTATATATGTTTTATTGCAGTCACTCAAAGTGTTTCATAGTTTGTACCTTCCTTATATGGTGATGATAAAACTTATTGTTATTGTAGATAACACCTATGGACTATATACCTTGATATAGAAGATACAATTTTGACCCTTGGTATTGTGGGTAAAAGGTTGTTTCTCCACCTTAATTGGATATCTTGAGTGTTGTGGGTGAAAGGGTTTTCTTCCCACTTTGTTATGACCATTCTTCTTGACCTTTTACCTTGTGTTCAAACTTGTTGGTCCTTATGCTAACACCTCCCTCTCCCATTGTGGTACCATGAACCTTTTGTCATGATGACTTACTTTTATTGTTACATGTTCCTTTTCATACTCCTTGAGGATACTACTATGTATGGAAGTGTTCCATAGTTTGACGGAATTGCTAGAGTGTGGGTTAATACCTCCTCTGCACATTTGAAAGGAGATTCTATTTGATGTATGACTTTCCTAAAATACTATCATTTATTGCAGCAATGGGATTGAAAGTTCATTTTCATTTCTAGAGTGTCTTGATTAATACCTTGAGGCCTGTATTTGTCCAATTATTTCGTACAACTACCTCTATCTCTCTCTCAAGTATGTCCATCATTTCGTTACTGACTTGTCTCCTAAGAGACAAAGTTTGATCATAATATTTAGTTGAGTATATAAAGGAAGGTCTAAACCACATTGTTTTCTCGTTTGCAGATGCTAGTTTAACTTATTCATTAATTTAATACTAATGTTTTTATTTACTATACTTTGATGCTTCAACTATAACACATGTACATTTGGAAGTGTTAATTTGAAATAAATAAAAATTATGTTATACATGTTGTATTGCAATCACTCATGTTTCATAGTTTGGACCTTCCTTATACAGTGATGATAAAATTTATTGTTATTGTACGAAACACCTATGGACTATATACCTCGAGAGAGAAGATAATATTTTGACCCTTCATCTTGGAAGTGAAAGGGTTGTCTTCCTACTTTGTTATTACCACTCTTGTTGACCTTTTACCTTGTGTTGAACCTTGTTTCTCCTTATTCTAGATCCTCCCTCTCCTAGTGTGGTACCTTGACCCTTTTGTCATAATGAATTACCTTTATTGTTATGTTATCCTTTTAAGCCTACTTGAGGATGCTACTATGTATGGAAGTGTGCCATAGTTAGATGGATGTGGTAGAGTGTGGGTTAAGGCTGCCTCTGAACATTTGAAAGGAGCTTATATTTTATTGATTTATAATTGTCCTAAAAGAGTGTCATTTATTGCAGAAATGGGATTGAAATTTCATCCTCATTTCTAGACTATTTTGATTAATACCTTGAGTTTTGTATTTGTCCAACTCTACCCTACAACTACCTATTTCTCTCTCTCGCGCGCGTATTTCCATTGTTTTGTTAGTGATTTTTCTCTCATAATAGACAAGGTATGATCATAATATATAGATGAGTATATAAAGGAAGGTCTAAACGAAATTGTTTTCTCCTTTACGTATTATACTTTAAATTTTTCATTAATTTATTACTACTAATGTTATTTATTGTCCTTGGATGCTTCAACTTTAATAAAACGACCTTTGGGAGTGTTAAGTTGAAAGAAATGAAAATTATGTTTTTACTTTACCTTGCATTGCCACAGATGTACTATTTTTGTTTCTGGTATTGTTTTAGAAAGTTTTGCATTGAAGTATAAATTTTTTAATTATTATGCTCCAAACCCTAATATGTGTACTTACTCACAGTTTATAGGTCCATGTTCTACATGCTTTAAGAAAAGGGTTGTGTTCACCAAAGGACCAATTGAATATGCCATCCTTAACCCATATAGTCATACATGAATCATCATTGTATTCAATTTCTTTTTTCTGTTTGTCCATTTATAATTGTATTGCATGTGCAATAATAAAATTCTTCCAAGTATTTTCTATTTGAGCAAGTTGAATAGACACCACTTCCTTTGTTGTTCATGCAAACATTTATTCAGGCAATTGGTGCATTTCCTTCTCTGGTGAGTGACATGTCTATACTTTTTCTTCTAGTGAACTAGGTAGGGTACTTGATTCTTGTTATACGTTGTTGTAACTTATCTAAATTTGTATTTGGTCCATTTACATGTGTCTATTAAAGCTCTAGTTGTTGACTAATTATCAAAATCAGTCTTTTTTAATGTTGGTGTAGTTAGTTTTGACAAGCACAAAATTGTTACAAGTGGATAAATGTGTTTTCCATGCCTAGGCTTATTTCGATATTGAATTTGTTTATAGTGTTAGAATAATAAACCCATAGTTAGCTACCTTAGACATCAATTAATCCATTTTTGTCTTATTTGCCTAGTTTCCATATTCCACTCTATGCAAGTGGTCCTCCACATGTCCTAGATAGTCAAAATTGCTAAAAATGAGTCATGGAGCACTTGGGAAACCCCTTGGAATCAATTATACTGTATTCCTAAACCTCCATAGCACATATCTACTTTTTCTGATTTATTACTGCTTTTGCTGAGTTTTAAGGCAATTGGGAAAGTATGACTAGGTGAGGTTGACTTGTTTTTTTCCCTCATCCTCCTCCTCTATTTTATCCTAATAAAAGCATGTATAAGTTTTCCTTCCATCACCTATTAGCTTTCCTAATTTATTTTTCCAATTCGTGATCTCCTAGGCAGATTTGGAAACTACTTTATGCACCTATGGGGGATTTGACTAGATTTAGTAAGCCTGCTTTTGACTAATTCGAATGGCATCCCAATGCATTTGAATATATCATGTAATTATTTATTGTGGCATCCTATGACTTCAAAAGGTTGGCTATTGTACACTTATTCAATACAGATTAGTGTTCTTCTCCATATTCAGTCTCCTCTGTGTGTAATTTGCATGTGTAATTGGTAATTTTTGTGAGTGTAATTGTTCTAACACCTAGTTTCAATTTCCACATCGTATCAGAGCCTTTGTAGATAAATTTCTCTCCTTCCATATTGTTATTGCAAGTTTGACATCATTGATTAGGAGCATTCTGCTGACCGGAGGGACAATTTCTGAGCTATGGATCAATCTCAGAAGATCATCTTGACTCCATTCAATTTCTTTGAATGGAAAGTAGATATGGAGATACTGTTGAGATCGAAAGGCCTCTACAGAGTGACTATGGAAACAGAAGCAGAGCCCAATGCAGCTGTAGAGAAAATTAAATGGCACAACAGGAGGGATGAGGCCTATGGTCTTCTGTGTCTGAGCATATCCAGAGACCTCCTTTACCATCTTCATGGATGGACATCACCAAATGAAGTATGGGAGAATATTTTTGGGATTTTTGGTAAAAAATATGAGATGAGAGGACATAAAATTGAGAATGAATTGATCTCCTTGAGTCCCAGCAGCTTCGAATCCCTGCAACTCTACTTTTCCAAGTTTAAAGCCCTTGTTTTGCAGCTAAAACAGTGTGGAATTGAAAAGAAGGAGGAGCAACTAGTTTTTTCCATACTCTCAAAGCTTGGCCCTGACTATTTAGTGTTTGTTTCAACCTTCCATGCTAGCAAGTTGACATCTCAAGCCTGGAAGATACCTAAACTTGCAGAGTTCATGGAATCTCTCACACAAGAACACGATAAACTGGTGATGATGGGCACCATCAAACCTTCCAAAAACCAAGCTCTAGTTGCTGGAGATTCAAGGGTGGATTCAAAAGGCAAGAAGAAATCTAAGAGGCCACCTGAGAAAAAGAGAGACAAGAACAAGTCTCCAGAGGATCCCCAAGGTTCCAAGAAGAACCCCTAGAAGAAGAAGAACAAAAGAGAAATGAGCAAGTGCGCATACTGCAGTAAGGGAAATCATCTTGAAAGCTCATGCATGAAGAAGAAAATTGACATGCTGACCCAAATCCTAGAGAAGAATGGCGTCCCCCTTCCTGGTAGCTCAAAGAAGAGGGAAGGAGGATCAAATTCAAAATATAGAGAGAGAGTTCATGCATTGGTTGCTGGCACATCAAGCTCACCTAGCTTCATCATTGATTCTAGAGCTTCAAGACATATGGTTTCAACTAAGGAGGAATTCACCTCACTTGACATGTCGAAAGGTCCACCAATAGTACTGGGAGATGACTCTCTCACTGAAAGTTTGGGCAAAGGGAGGATTGAGCTTGACCATGGTAAGTTCAGCAATGTATTGTATGTTCCAGGTCTTGCCTCTAACCTCTTGTCATTGTATCAGATGACCCACACAGGGTCTCCAAATAAGGTAATATTATCCCCTGATGAAGTTGAGATCACAGAGATCTCAAGTGGTAAAGTCATTGCAAAAGGAGTTGCAAATCACACTTCGAAGGTATAAATATTCTCACATTTCCTACCCTACTCAAACCCCTCTGCTCTTTTGATTCATGATAATGAGGAAATCAAGCTTTGGCATGAAATATTTGGCCATCTTAACTATAAGTATCTTTCTGATCTTAGTGAAAAATAAATGGTGAAAGGGTTACCAAATATTAAGTTTTCCAAAGGAGTCTGTCAAGGTTGCATCTTAGGAAAACACCCAGAGCATAAATTTTAGAAAGCTAGTCATGAGAGAACCTCTACACCTCTTGAGTTGATCCACATTGATGTTTCTCGCCCATTTTCTCATATGTCAATGATTCAGGCCAAATATGCATTGACATTCATAGATTACTTTTCCAGGTTCTGCTGGGTTTACTTCTTGAAGCATAAGTCTGAAGTTTTTGGCCTCTTCAAAGTCTTTAAGGCTTTGGTTGAAAACCAGTCTGGGAGGAAACTCAAGGTATTCAGATCTGAAAATGGTGGTGAGTATGTCAAGTCTGAGTTCATTCAATATTGTGTATATGTAGGTATTCAGTTGCAGCATTCTATCCCTTACACACCACAACAAAATGGTGTTGTTGAGAGGAAGAACAGATCACTGAAAGAGATGGCAACTTGCATGATGGAGGCTAAGACTTTGCCACCAAATTTTTGGGCCGAAGCTATAAAATGTGCAGCCTATATTCAGAATAGGGTGCCTCATAAACAACTTGATGGTATGACTCCTTTCGAAGCATGGAGTGGGCATAATCCAGATGTGACCGATTTCATGATTTTTGGCTCAAGGGCTTGGGCTAGAATTCCAACAGAAAAGAGGAAGGCTTTGCAGCCCCAAAGCCAAGAGTGTCTATTTGTTGGGTACTTTGGAGATTCAAAAGGGTACAAGCTGATCAATTTGAGCACAAACAAAGCCTTCATTGAAAGGAGTGTTCAGTTCCAAGAAGAGCCTTTAGCAACAGTTGAAGTTGGAGAGTCTTCTTCACCACCAAAACCACTGAATGTAAGTGAAGAGATAAATGAGTTTGCTGATTCTGTAATGTCTGATAATTATGATTTAATTGCATATCCTAATATTCCTACAATACCAAAATGGGTAGAAAATACCATTCATGTAGCTGGGGAACTAGATGGAAATCCTAGTGATTCTAGGAGGACTAGATCTCAGTTTGAGAGTGCCCTATGTATGAAAGACCCTTTATTTGCAGAGAAATGATATCTGATGGTTGAATCAGACCCATATACATATGAATATTCAGCACATGATCCAATATGGCAAACAGCCATTATAGAAGAATTCATCTCACTCTAGAAGAACAACACTTGGGAGCTGGTTGATCTTCCCCTAGGGAGGAAGCTAGTTCAATGTAAGTGGGTTTTCAAAACTAAGTTTTCTTCTGATGGTTCACATTTGAAACATAAGGCAGTATTGGTATCCTAGGGATACTCACATGTACATGGTATATACTACAATGAGACCTTTGCACCGGTGGCAAAGATGGACTCCATCAGGCTATCCTTAGCCATTGCAGCTTCGAAGCAGTGGGAGGTACATCACATGGATGTGAAGTGTGTTTTCCTAAATGGAGATATTACTGAATATATTTAAATGCAGCAGACTCAAGGATTTTTTACTAATCCATCTCTTGTGTGCAGGCTAGATAAATCATTGTATGGGCTTAAGCAAGCCCCTAGGGCTTGGTATGCCAAGAATGATGGCTTTCTGCTATCATTGAGTTTTGTTCAATGAAAGTATGATCCTAATGTTTATTTGAATCTGATTCATGGTCCTTTGATGATTATTGTCTTGTATGTGGATGAAATTCTCATCATAGGAAGCTCAAAGGATGAAATTGCCTCCTTGAAGGATGCAATGAACCATGCATTTTCTATGACTGATTTGGGGTTATTGAGCCAATTCTTGGGTCTCGAGATTACTCAAACCAAAAATGGAATAAAATTACATCAGTCCAAGTATACTTTGGATTTTCTGAACAAGTTCAACATGAAATGTTGCAATCCAATCAAGACTCCCTTCCTTTCAGGAGTTAAGCTTGAAGAAGCAGGTTCTTCTCCTATGGTAAATAATACACTGGATAGGCAACTGATTGGGTGTTTTTTGTACCTTACACATACTCAATATGATATTTATTATGCAGTAAGTGTGGGTTCAAGATACATGGATCAGCCTCATGAGATCCATTGGTGAGCAGCCAAAAGGATCCTTAACTTTGTTCAGGGAACAAGGACTCATGGGATCTTCTACAAAGCTAAATCTCATCTTGATTTGATTGGTTTTACTGACAGTGATTGGGTAGGTGAAAACATAGATTGAAATTCAACATCAGGATATGTGTTCATGCTTGTTGAAGGACCAATCAGCTAGTCAAGAAAGAAACAGAGTGCCATTGCACTCTCATCTACAGAAGCAGAGTACATAGGAGTTGTAAATGAAACAACTCAATGTTTATGTTTGGAGGGGTTACTTGGTGAGTGTGGCTTCAAATCAGAATACTCAACTACTATCTATTGTGATAATTAGAGTACCATTCGAATCTGCAATGATCCAGTTCAGAGACAGAGAACCAAACACATTGAGATCCATATGCACTACATCAGACAACTTGTGCATGATGGCACCATTCACCTACTCTTCTGTTCATCTTCAGAACAAGTAGTAGACATATTCACCAAAGTTTTTTGTGAAAATAGTTTCAAAAATCTCAAATCACTACTGGGGATTGCTGATCATGCTGTGAAGCATGATTGATGACAAGACTTTCAAATTTTGTTTTACTTTCCATGTTTAAGGGAGGATTTTTCCCACTGGGTTTTTTCCTCTTTCCTTGTTTAAATGGACATGTAGTATGTAAAGGGTGACTAAGCCTTGTTTCTAGGCCCTGTAATTTCCTAATATTTTACTCATAATTCAGGCTTAAGGGGGGGTGTTATAATAATCAACCCATAGTTAGCTACCTTAGACATTAATTAATCCATTTTTGTCTTATTTACCTAGTTTCCATATTCCACTCTATGCAAGTTGTCCTCCACATGTCCTAGATGGTCAAACTTGCTAAAACTGAGTCATGAAGTGCTTGGGAAACCTCTTGGAATCAATTTTTCTTTATTCCTGAACCTCCCTAGCACATATCTTCTTTTTCTGCTTTATTGCTGCTTTTACCGAGTTTTAAGGAAATTGGGAAAGTATGACTAGGTGAAGTTGAATTGTTTTTTGCCCTCATCATCCTCCTCTATTTTCTCCTAATAAAAGAATTTATTAGTTGTCCTTCCATCACCTATTAGCTTTCCTAATTGATTTTTCCCATTCATGAGCTCCTAGGAAATTTTTGAAACTGCTTTATGCACCTATGGGGGATTTGACTAGATTTAGTAAGCCTGCTTTTGACTAATTCGAATGGAATCCCAATGCATTCAAATATCTCATGTAATTATTTATTGTGGTAGCCTATGACTTCACAAGGTTGGATTTTGTACACTTATTCAATACATATTAGTGTTCTGCTCCATATTCAGTCTCCTTCGTGTGTAATTTGCATGTGTAATTGGAAATTTTTGTGAGTGTAATTGTTCTAACACCTGGGTTCAATTTCCACATATAGTGTTATCAAATACATAAAATAATTTTTTTGAAAATATTATAGAATAGTTGAATTTGTTACTAATATGTTTTAGAATGTTATAGATGATGAAAGTTTTAAATACTATAAGTTCCAAGGTGTTACAGAGAGAAAATTCCTATGGCTTGGGGTGTACCACAATAGACAAAGAAACTGCATAAATAAATCCCTTCACAATATGAAAGAGAAATAAAACATATAACGCTAAAGGATCTCGAATCATAACTTATTATGTTGGGCTATGGGCAGACCCAGGTTTTATCCTTTTATCTTCACACCAACAAAAGACCCACAGTGTTGGCCCTTTCGGCAACAACTTGTGAACAGGTTGCAGTCTCACCCGAAATAGCTATGGGGTGCCGCAGAATCAAGTTTCTGCAAGCAAAAGAGGGATATTACTGTACCTTTAGTCTTACAAATAATAATAATAAATAGCTTCAACATTCACTTAATTAGCTTCACGGTTTATATAAACATACAGTTACTTGCTCAACCCTTAACTGGGAATTAACAGTGAAGTTATTATTTAACAGCTTATCTTACTTTATCCTTTATCTACTTAACAGATGCATAAATAGAATAAAACAAAGAACAGAACCACCACGCCACAAGATATATGTGGTTCACCCCCAGTGTAGGGGATACATCCATAGAACTGTGTTTATATTCAACTCTTTACAAAAACCACAGTTCTGATCTGCGCACTTAGCTGCAGATATTCTCAATCACCAAAAACCCTCTGCGCACACAGCTGAGACTTAACTCTTTCTTACAAAAACCCTCTGTGCACACAGTTGCAGAGGTCGTCCATGCACACAGCTGGGAATTAACTCTTTCTTACAAAAATCCTCTGTGCACACAGCTATAGAGGTCATCCATGCACAAAGCTGGGACTTAACCTTTCTTACAAAACATAGGCCTTAGCTTTGCATCACATCATCGTACCTCAAAATACTAACCTGACTCCTTTACATAAGTGCCTATTTATACAAGTGCACTATTACAATACCATGAACCTAAACCATGGGATTAAAAACCATGAGTTCAAAACATGGGTTAATTACAAAAAGAGGGGCTTCAACCCAACCCTGACACTCCTAAGACTATTTTGTGTCGCAACTCCGCTTACAAGCTTCACAACAAAACCGCGGAGTTTCCAAAATAGAGGACCTTGAAGGTCGAGCCCCAACAAGACCCTAAGACTCACCAGTGTCCCGTCTTGGGACACTCTGCTTTAGCGTCACCATCATAAGGACCTTCGACACGTCTTGATACCATTTTCGACTGCGCGTCGAATCTGTGACCTGTGATAGGTTTTCTTCAACGACCTTCGACACTTCTTCCATAGTTCTCTGAGAATAGCTTCATTATAGTCTAGTACCCAATTCTGAGTGTTCTTGGTACTTAGACTCTTCTTCTTGGTACTACGTCTAATCAGGGGGTATAGGCTTGTCCCTGTACTTCTTTAATCTACTTCCGTTCACCTTGGAGGGTAAAATTTCTCCATTCAATTTAACTAACTGAATTGCACCGCCATCAGTAACTTTCTAAACTATGTATGGTCCTTTCCAATGTGTCTTGAACTTACCTGGGAACTTCATGAATTTACTATCATACAAGAGCACAAGATCACGAATCTGGAATTGCTTCTTCTTAATGTGTCTATCATGCCATGCTTTTTCTCTGGCTTTCTGCACTTGCTGCTGGAATCCTGCAATGAATCTATCTTCTTCTAGTTCCAGTATCTTCACCAACCTTTCATTCAACATAGCTGGATCATCCATCTCTATGAAGGAAGATATTCTGAGGCTAGGAACAATGTATTCCATGGGCATAACTGCTTCTTGTCCATATACCAGCCTAAAAGGTGTATGGCCTGTCAACTTCTTGCAAGTGGTTCTATACGCCCATAATACTGCTGGAATTCCGAGATCCCAATCATTTCTGTTAACATTGCAAACCTTCGTCAAAGCGTGCTCAAGAATCTTGTTAAAGGCTTCGACCGTTCCATTTGCTTGAGGATGGTAGGTGGTACTCTTCTGATGATATACTTGAAATTCTTCAGTCAATGCTTCAATAGTCTTATTCAGAAAATGTGATCCTTGATCACTCATAAGAATTCTAGGACACCCAAACCTTGACAAAATATTATCAAAGATGAACTTCGCAGTTGTAGCAGCACTACAGTCCTTGACTGGTTGAGCTTCGGCCCAACGAGTAAGGTAATCAGTTGCTATAATAATGTATCTTGCTCTAGATTTCTTTGCAGGGGGATTGATTGGTCCAACAAAATCAATAGCCCACTTGTCAAATGCTTGCAAAGTTACCTGTGGAACCAGAGGCATCTCATCCCTCCTGTATGGTTTGCCTGTCCTTTGACAGATATCGCAGCTGTGGCAATACTCTCTTGCATCCTTATGAATCGTAGGCCACCACAATCCTGCTGTGAGAATCTTCTGTGCTGTAGCTTTTCCTACATAATGACCTCCTGCTGCTCCAGAATGTGCCTTAGCCAGTATCAATGGCTTTTCATGCTCCAAGACACATCTGCGCAGTATTTCATCTGGTCCCATCTTATATAGCTGTCCTGCTATCAAGGTAAAGTCAGCTACTCTAACCACCAGCTACTTCTTCTACTGTGTTGTCATCTTAGAGGGTGCAAAACCTATAGACAAGTACTGAACAATATCCTGAAAATAGTCATCCACCATCTGGATGGCAAACAACTGGGCATCAGGAATACCTTCATCCAAACTAGTGGGTTCTTCTCCTAATTCAAGCCTCGACAAGTGATCAGGCCCCATGTTAAGTCTTCCTAGCTTAACTATGATCTCAAAGTCATACTCCTGAAACAAAATCAGCCATTTGCATATCCTTCCACCTAACACAGGCTTGTTAACCAAATACTTCAAAGCAGAATGGTCAGTGAACATCTTAAAATGAGATCCTAAGAAATAATGTCGAAACTTCTGCAAGGCATAAACCATAGCTAGACCTTCTCGTTCTGTCATAGTATAATTCTTTTCTGCTGTGGACAATTTTCTACTTGCAAAAGCAATAGGGCGATCAATATTACCTTCGCCTGACTGAGCCAATACTACACCTAAAGCAATGCAAGATGCATCGACATGAACATGAAACTCCTTATTCTAGTCAAGGAATACTAGGATAGGGGAAGATACCATCTTTTCCTTCAAAATGTCCAAGCTTTTTTGACATTCAGGTGTCCATTCAAACTTGATATCTTTCTTTAATTTATTTTCCATAGGGGCTATAATCTGCGCATATCCTTTGATGAATTTCCTGTAATATCCAGTATGACCAAGCGTAGTGCGAAGTTGGTTAACAGACTTTGGAGGTGGCAAGTTCACAATAATGGCTATCTTTGCAGGATCCATCATCAATCCTTGCTTGCATACAATGTCACCTAGCAGAACTCCAAAAGGTGCATAAAATATGCACTTCTTCAGGTTCAATGAAATCTGATGCTGTCTACACTTGTCTAGCATAAGTCTTAAACTGGCTATATGATCTTTCAATAAGATGAAGATAGTCCAATCATCAAAGTAAACTTCTAAGAACTTATGAATGAATTCCTTAAATGCAGATATGACTACTCTAGAAAACATAGCAGGTGCATTATTCAATCCAAAAGGCATAACTGTATACTGAAAAGATCCCATTTCTGTAGCGAAGGTTGTTTTATGTCTATCTTCTGGAGAAATTCTAATCTAATGGTAACTTGAAAATCCATCAGTGAAAGAATACACTTCTTGACCTCCGACATTGTCTAAAACTTCATCTGTAAAAGGAGTAGGGAAAGGATCATGCAAACATGCATCATTCAGCTTCCTCAGATCTACACAGATTCTGATTTCACCCTTGGTCTTCTTTTCTTGGACCACCATAGGGCTGACCCATTCGAACTCTTCGATAGGCTCAATGATTCCTGCAGCAAGCATCTTATCTAGCTCCATCCTGAATTTTTCTTTATATTTAGGGTTCAGCCTATAAAGACGCTGCTTCACAGGCTTCACATCATCTCTCAAGGGTATTTTTATCACTCCTATATCACCAAGGATACCTTTCATTTATGAGAACTTCATCGAAAATAAGCCCTGATACTCATGGAGAAGTTCAGTCACTTTGCTGACCATTTCTTTGTCCCAATAATCTCCAATGGTAGCATACTTAGGCATTTCTTCTGATCCAATGTTTACTTTTCTTGTCTTCAGGGGCTGAGTTACTTCAGGTGATTCAACTGCTGGTCCATGTACCTCGCAGTGTCCTTCTGACTCTGAAATATTGATGTTGCGAGGGTCATCATCTTCATCAATGGCGAGGTTATAACATTCTACTGCATTAGCTTCTTGTTCCTTCCAATCAATTTGGTACTCAACTATTTCTTTATCATCAAACACCTTAGTATTGATCAGCCTAACAGCTGCGTCCAAAGCAGGGCAAGCCTCATGAATAGAAAATGTAAGCACAAAACTATCAACAAGACTATGCCAACTTATAGTACCATGGCGAAGCTCCACCTCTGCATACGAATTCTTTGCTACAGGTTCCAAAGTGTGTACAAACCTATGTACCCATTCTTCACAAGGTACATGCTTCCATGCTTCACAACATCGCTCCAAGTGTTCTTGAGGGCTAGTCTTACCATTAAATCTATTGCGCACCTCCTGAGGCTGATCTGTGAATCTAAGGCGATGAAACTTTTGACAAGCTTCCTAACTAGGAATACACTTCTTATGACCATTCCACCATCTGGCAGCTGTGGCTCTGAAGGTTGCATCTAGAGTCTCCATTTTCTGTGAATCTGGTACATGCTATGAGAATTGCACAATAAACTCTTTTGGGTCTGTCAAGCCATCAAAGGTAGGTAAGGATCTTGTCTGAGAGCTAAGCCATCTGAGAGACTTGGTAATTCTTGCACATCAATGTCCATGTAGCTCATACAGTAGATTCTACCAGTTCTCTAGGCCGTCATCTGAATCAGTCATGCAAGAACTTTCACACTGCCAATCCATTATACCTTCAGTAGTAGGGTTAACATAGTCTTCTTCTTTAGCTGTGATATTGTAAATATGATCTAAAACATCCTGATCTTCCTCTCTTACTGGTTCTATGTACCTTTCTCCTTGAGAAGGGTCCAATGGTTCTATGACTCTCAAGCCTTTCCCTTGAAAAGTCATATGTCTCTTCTTAAGGTTGATTACTGCATCATTGTCTATTGCCCATTCAATTCCTAGCAATGCTGGATAGGGGTTGCTATCATCAATTATTTCAATGACTTCAAAATATACTAGGGTACTGACTCCATCAATATCTACTGGTACACTAGGGAGTCTACCCAAAGGCACAATCTTCTGTTGATTGGCTAATCTCAACTGTATAGGGGACCATTCAAGGATAGGTTTTCTCATTTGTTCCCAAGTCTGCTTAGTTAGGACATTCAATTCTGATCCCAGGTCTAAAATGATATCAGTCATATCATATTCTCCTATCTGAGCATGCAACCTCATTTCTCTGCCAGTCCTTCTAACTCTATTATCATTTTTTCCTTTATCAGAGCTTCACTGAGATTCGCAAGACTGAAGAACTTTATGTAACTTGTTCAAAGCATTCTAGTTTCTTAATAGCTTCATACAACTCTGTAAAAAGGATGTTAATGCACTTACTTGATCTAACGAAGCTTCTTGTAACTATGATGGTTGTTGATACTATTGCGTAGTTGCTACTGATGTCCTCAGATCAGCAAAGTCTTTTTTAGCTTCCATGAATGTTTCTTTTTCTCTGTCAACATCAAAGGCTGGAATTTTCTCTGGGGTCTTGCGGACCCAAGCCTCGACAGATTGTTTCTCCATATTCTGTACTTGCGTCATGGCTCCACTCCTTGTAACAACATTGAGAGTTGGGGCAGGTCTTTTCTCTACAGCAATCATCTGAACATTATGAGTAGGAGCACCATTTCTTTCTTGTATCTTAGCTATCAACTGTGGACATTGCTCAATCACATGACCAACTGCTCTGCAATATCGACATGTTGTAGTTGGGTTCTGATAGTCTCTAGCTACATGGCCTACTTGATTACAGTTATAGCATATAACCTGGCTTTGACCTCTTCTAGGCATACCACCACGACCTCTAAAATTACCTCGACCTGGGTTACCACCACGGTAGCCATATGCATCATTGCCTTGTGCCTCATTTTGCACCCTGTAAGCATCATAGGTTCATTCTCTCATGAGGACAAAGCTGCGACATTCATCCTCATTATGTCCTACTGACTTATAGAACTTGTAGTAGGGATTCTTAGGTACTTGCACATATCTTTGTAGAAGATAGCATTCTTCAGGTCGATGCTGGCTAGTTGTT
Organism: Pseudotsuga menziesii; assembly: GCA_001517045.1. NCBI lineage: Eukaryota > Viridiplantae > Streptophyta > Pinopsida > Pinales > Pinaceae > Pseudotsuga > Pseudotsuga menziesii. The sequence goes on along the minus strand of LPNX010880849.1, from coordinate 125,201 downwards.
CTACAGATCTCACAATATAGTACAGTAGGGTTAAACGGGTTTGGTGCACCAGTATTCAGATAATTTCTTACTACAGGGCACTATTCATTGTCATGACCTTCTGTCTTTCATCGAGTACACCACACCTCTTCCCAAATGGATTTTCCTTTCTTCATGTCACGAAGCTCCAAAGCCATTTCTACCAACTGCGCCTGTATCTGGGCTATGCCAGAATTATCTCCGAAAGGAGCGGTTTCAAGTTTCATGGAAATTTCCAATGCCTCTTGCTGATCAACAACCTTCTGTTGCATAAGTGGAGTCCTGATATGAGGCAACCGTGCGGCAATGAACCATTCCTTTTGTTGTTCTAGTCCAATAGTGAAGCTAACTTGATCCAACAGAACCTTAAACCTCTGATCAAAGTCCTAAACTGATTCACCTCACTTCTGTTGAATTTCCTTTAGTTCAGTTATAGACTGTGACTATGATTTAGGCTTCTTAAATTCATTAATCATTTCTATCTTAATATCAGCCAAGACATAGTTCTGAGTACTGGAAAACTTCATAAACTAGGTCAAAGATCAATCTCTAAAAGATGTGACTAGATGTGTTGTTCTTGTATTCTGATCCATAATGTTCTTAGCAGTCCAAACAGCTTCACATAAGAACCAAAACTACTATGGATCCTCTGATCTAGTTCCTCTAAAGGCTGGGAGATTGATATCATCATTTATGTGGGCCATAGCAGATCGAGGGGGGGAAGGAAGGGGGTTGACAACAGTGGGAGGGGAACCTACTGAAGTAGACTAACCTATGACAGGACTAGTAGGGTTAGGGTTACTTTCAGACTGTGATGGGTTCTCAGGGGTAACAGGTCTTTGCTGCAGAGTTACAGGAGGGTTTCGAACAAAAAGGGGTTTCTTCAGAGTCAGATTCTTTTGGACTTAGCGGGGTATAAGCAGTATTCTAGCCTAGGGTATAGAATCCAAGATCTCTCTTGTATCTTTTACTACTTCGAAGAAAACCACTTTTCTCATCGAATTCACTTTCACGTTCAAACATAGGTTAGTAGCACCTAATCTAGCAATCTGATTCAATAAGCAATATGCGTTTTTCAGCTACGAGCATTTTAATTGTCAAACTGAATGAATTCAAGTACTTACCCCTTGGTCCTTTGAAAAACTATCTTTCTGCTTTGCTAAAAGAAGTATGTGTGTCGATGGCGAACTCCGTCACAAATGCTTCAAGGGTTCGCCTTGTCCAGAAATCAACAACTCTTCATATCGAATTATTCACCCTTTTCAATATCTTAATTCTTTCCGGGGTCCAGGAAGGAAACTTATCTTCTTTGAAGTGTGTCTTACGTTCTGTCAACCTGGATAACCACTGGTGCAACTCTATGTGGATACTAGCAAAGAAAATTTCATGAATATCAGAAAAAAATGTACCTTTGCAAGAAGTCGTCTGAGCTACGACGAGGATCTTTATTTTCTTGTTCAGCAAATTTTAGATAGGTATCTTCAATCCAATCACCGATTTCCTTTAGTGAGGGCCTCCAAAACGTATCCCTCTAGGTATGACGTAAATCCCTCTTAAGTAGATACTAAGTTCAACCGGAAATGGAACCAATTTGTTGGGCTATGGGCAGACCCAGGTTTTATCCTTTTATCTTCGCACCAACAAAAGACCCACAGTGTTGGCCCTTTCGGCAACAACTTGCGAACAAGTTGTAGTCTCACCCAAAACAGCTATGGGGTGCCACAGAATCAAGTTTCTACAAGCGAAAGAGGGATATTACTGTACCTTTAGTCTTACAAATAATAATAATAAATAGCTTCAACATTCACTTAATTAGCTTCGCGGTTTATATAAACATACAGTTACTTGCTCAACCCTTAACTGGGAATTCACAACGAAGTTATTATTTAACAGCTTATCTTACTTTATCCTTTATCTACTTAACAGATGCATAAACAGAATAAAACAAACAACAGAACCACCACGACACAAGATATACATGGTTCACCCCCAGTGTAGGGGCTACGTCCAAAGAACTGTGTTTATATTCAACTCTTTACAAAAACCATAGTTCTGATCTATGCACTTAGCTGCAGATCTTTGCGCACTCTGCTGCAGATCTTCTCAATCACCAAAAACCCTCTGCGCACATAGCTGTATAGGTCGTCCATGCACATAGATGGGACTTAACTATTTCTTACAAAAACCCTCTGTGCACATAGCTGCAGAGGTCATCCATGCACACAGCTGGGACTTAACCTTTCTTACAAAACATAGGCCTTAGCTTCCGATCATATCATCATACCTCAAAAGCCTAACCTGACTCCTTTACATAAGTGCCTATTTATAGAAGTGCACTATTACAATACCATGAGCTTAAACCATGGGCTTAAAAACCATGAGTTCAAACCATGGGTTAATTACAAAAAGAGGGGATTTGACCCAATCCTGACACCCCTAAGACTTTTTTGTGTCGCAACTCCGCTTACAAGCTTTGCACCAAAACCGCGGAGTTGCCAAAATAGAGGACCTTGAAGGTCGAGCTCCAACATATTCCAGATGGTTGAAGTAGATCCTTATTGATCTTTTTCCAATCCCTCTTGCTTTATCAATTCACTCTCAACAACAGTAAACAAGGAAAGCATGCTATACAATATAATGTTAGATCTACTCTAGCATATATAATCAACAATGTATAAGAATTTAAACACATACATGGATTCAATATTCATTTAAATGCACATTATTGGACTAGAAAATATAGTTTTATTAATCAAATCAAAGATTATACAAGTGACAACCTCTTTCGGTACGTCTACGAACTGGAGAAACTGAGTCCTCCACCTGGGCCTGAACCACCTCAATCCTCCATCTCTCAATAGAAATCTCACAAGAAAAGGCAAGCTTGGGAAGAACACAAAGTGCTCCAAAGGGACAAAGGGATTCATACTCAAGTATAAGCAAGCTATGACAACAATGGAATATAGTTTTCTTTCTCTTCAATTCCTCCTCTTCAATGTATCCAAGAGGTTCCTTATATAGTACTCCAAAGGGGTAATGGAGGGTCAAATATGAGCGATCTTGAGGCATATGGAAGGCTAAGAGACAAGTGGTTTGGACACACATCAAGGAAAACTCCAAAAATATTCAGACTTATGCACACATCCCGATGTACACAGGTTTGACGTCAATATCCACGTATATACGTGAGAAAGGGATTAAAAGTCGCATACAACAAATAACATGTGTTTTTAGGGATGATATTGGAAACATCAAAGGTACAATTATGGTCCATTGGGTCCAAAGAGTTCACAGAGAGATAGGGAAGGCCATAAATGTGTGATCAACCATGTATGGAAAAATTAGTTGTAACACAAGGTATTTTGTCATTGATTGTATCATACAATAAGATACAAACATTATGTCTACTATGATGTCTTGGTTGGGTATGTGAAGGTATTGAACAATGTAAACCACATTGTTTTCTCCTTTACATATGCTACTTTTAACTTGTTCATTAATTTATTACTACTGCTATTATTTATTGTTCTTGGATGCTTCAACTTTAACACAGGGAACTTTGGGAGTGTTAATTTGAAAGAAATGAAAATTATGTTATATATGTTGTATTGTAGTCATTTGAAGTGTTTCATAGTTTGGACCTTCTTTATACAATGATTATACAAGTTATTTTTATTGTAAGGAACAACTATGGACTATATACCTTGATACAAAAGATAAAAGTTTGACCCTTGGTCTTGTGGGTAAAAGGGTTGTTTCCCCACCTTGATTGTACACCTTATTTTTGTGGGTAAAATGGTTATTTCCCCTCCTTGATGTTACACCTTGGTATTGTGGGTGAAAGGGTTGTATTCCCACTTCGTTGTGATGAATCTTGTTGACCTTTGATCTTGTGTTGAACCATGTTGGTCCTTATGCTAGAACCTCCCTCTCCTAGTGTGGTATGTTGATCCTTTTGGCATGATCAATTACCTTTATTGTTATAGCATCTTGAACTTGTAGGTACCCTATCCTAAGTAAACATAATATTATTTTATGTTTATTTTGGTAACTCTCCTAAAATTTAGGACTAAAAGAATGATCGTTCTAGAAGACATGTCAAGAATATAAATCCAAGTCCTAAACTTCATTTTGTGTGTCTGAATAAGAGAAATTGTGGATATATGAGTCAATGAATATATTAGGGTTTGTTAATGTTCCTTGTATTGAAATCTAAGGTTTTGATTCTATTGATGAGCTATTGTCACCTTTCTCTCAGCTTTATATGGATATTGTGACCTTCCTCTCAGCATGCTAAGTGTCTACATGATTTTATATGCCTACTATGACTATGTTCAACCTGTATGAAAGTCTAAAGCTATGTTGGATCTTGTTTGCATCCTTCTAGGGAAATACATTTTCTTTACTGATCTTGTTATGATGAAATGTGGCCATCTTTGAGGTTAATATTATTGATCCATGACCTTTTGGGTTTCCTTGGAATGAGATGTGACCTCTACTAGGATAGAACCATGATCATTCATTACAATGATATGGCCATTTCTAATGTTAATCTTAATTAAATGCTCACTCATCACAACATGTTCAAGGTATCAATTAACCTTGTTGGAATTTAAATGTAAAGGTATGTAGATTGGTATATTATGAAGGAAACAACCGAGTTGAATCCAAGAAAACTAATGGGATTTAGGAGGTTGGAAGGTTGTGACAATTTAATTAAAGGACGCAAAAAAAAGGGTAGGTATAGATATTCACAATAAAAATACATATGGATTATGAAAGAGATTTTTGAACATTCACGAATCAAGATTCAAGATATAACCAATATTAACATGTAAAAGCTAAAATTTCATAGAGAACCAAGATACTTACCTACAATTTTGTAAAGGAAGAAGGATATTTTGACTCTAGAGCTGTAGAATTCATGGCCTATCTCTTCAAGATCCTCCAGGTTCTCTCCAATACTCTTTTATCCATGGAAGGAACTGAAATTAAATACCCAAATTCTAAACCCTCAACAATTGTGAATAGGCATCACAATTTCCTCAACGTGTTTAATGTTGGCCTAATAAATGCCCAAAAATTTCCTATAGTCTAAATTCACAACTAATTTCCACTTAGAACCCACAAAGACGTCCTCGCCTCCATCCAATGCAAAATATTTGTCGCCAATGGTCTGCTAGGACTTGTTATTTGGTGCCAATGGGCTGCTTGATTAGTCATCTGTAGAATTAGAGGATGAAATCTCCACGAGTTCAAGAAAATCGACCATGAATTCTTTCAAATAGAGATGGGTACAGAGATATTGTTACATTTCTCTCATATTTCTATGGATTTCAGGACCTTCCTCTCAGCCTACTAAGTGTTTTCATGATTGTCTTCAGCATGTATATGGCTACTATGACTACATTCAACCTGTCTGAATGTCCTGAGATGTGTTGCAACTTGTTGGAATCCTGATAGGGTAGGACATGTTCTTTATTGAGCATGTTATGTTGAACTCTGACCACTTTTGAGGTTTCTATTATTGAGTCATGACATTGTGGAATTCCTTCGACTAAGCCATGACCTTGTGGGCTTCCTTGGATTGAGTCGTGACCTATGTTAGGATAGAACCATAATATATATGAGATTTTGGGAAAAAAACATGACCTATGTGGGTTGTTTGGACAAACCATGAACTATGTGGGTTGTTTTGACAAAGTAACCTCTGTGATCTATTTAGACTATGCCATGACCTTTTTTGGGATTCTAAGCTAGGTTGTGACCTTTGATGAGTCTTCTAGATTGAACCTTGATTGTTCCTTGGGATTCCTTAACTCCATCTGTGGTCTATTGACTATTCTAAGGTATTTTCTGTGAGTGTGTTATTTTTGGTGCCTACCATGACCTTTACTAGGGATTTCATGGTTCTTGTTTATCCTGTTGTATCAAGCCAAGCTTGTTTAAAATTTAGAGAGTGTTTGTGCTCCTTTTCAACCTCCTTGAGGTTGTTATTATGTATGGAAGTGTACCACAGTATGATGGTCATGATAGAGTGTGGGTTAAGGCTAACTCAACACATTTCAAAGGATCTTCTATTCGCTTGATATATGACTGTCCTAAAAGGCTTCCATTTATTGCAATAATCAGATTGTAAGTTCATACTCATTTCTAGAATGTTTTGATTAATATCTTGAGGTCTGTATTTGTCTCTCTTCCCTACAACTACCTATCTATTTATTTCTCAGGTATGTCCATTTTTTTGTTAGTGACTTGCCTCCTAAGAGGCAAAGTTTGATCATAATATATATTTGAGTATAAAAAGGAAGGTCTAAAGCACATTGTTTTCTTCTTTTTGTCCATTTATAAGTTTATTGCATGTGGAGAAATAAAATTATTCCAAGTATTTGGTATTTGAGGAGGTTGAAATTACTCACTAGGGGTGTAATTCAACTCAGCGATATAAGTTTTTCCTTAAATTGTTGCACAAAACCCCAAGTATTCCTAACACATTTGACAAAATAATATAAATCTTATACTCATTATATGTGGCTTGACCAAGAAAAAGCAAAGAATTTAACATGACATGGATACAAGCAATAATTTTGTTGAGTCATCTAAGAAAAAAAACTATTATTTCCCCACCTTGATGGTACACCATGGTCTTGTGGGTGAAGGGGTTGTATTCCCACTATGTTGAACGGCGACAACCTTTGAGGTTGCTAGTATTGAGTTGTGACCGTGTGGGATACCTTGGACAGAGATGTGACCTTGTGGGATGGCTTGGAGACCTATGCTAGGATAGAACCATGATGTTTGTGGGTTGTTTGGACAAAAACCTTACCTCTGTTGACTATTTTAAAAGAGACGTGACCTTTGTGAGTTGTTTGGACTAATCTGTGACCTTTTTTGGGATGCTAACTTAGGTTGTGACATTTGATGAGTATCCTAAACTGAACCATAATCATTGCTTGGGATTCCTTCACTATATATGTGGTATACTGACTATTTCAAGGTATTTTATGTGAGTGTGTTGCTATTGGTTCCTACCAAGACCTTTACTAGGGATGTTGTGGTTCTTGTTCATCCTGTTGTAGCATGTCGAGCATATTTAGACTTTAAAGAGTGTGTATTCTCCTTTTTATCCTCCTTGAGGCTTCTATTATGTATGGAAGTGTTCCACAGTCTGATGGACGTGCTAGAGTGTGGGTTAAGGCTGCCTCTCTACATTTTAAAGGAGCTTCTATTTGCTTGATGTATGGCTGTCCTAAAAGACTGTAATTTATTGCAGCAATGAGATTGAAAGTCCTCATTTATAGAATGTTTTTAATTAATACCTTGAGGTATGTATTGTATGAAACTTCCCTACAACTATGTATCTCTCTGTCTCTCATGTATTTCCATTGTTTCATTAGTGACTTATCTCCTAAAAGATAAATACTGATCATAATATATGTTGGGTGTTTTATTGTCTTAATCAATTCACCAAATATTTAATTATCAACCCAAGTTTGTAATCTTAGAGCTGACACAAAAAATATGCGAAGGAATAAGGGTTCCTAACGTGTCATGGAAATATTTTAACAAGGAAAAGATCGAAATATCTTTCAAAATAAAAAACTGAGTCAACATCTAGAAATTCAACTACTAAGGTAATTAGGCTGGGAGAAATCTACTAGATTAGAGAACTATCGAGCTATACTACTCTACTCTATCAACCATGAACTATGTATTTATAAATAACACTATTCTAAGAAGATAAACTACTCTTTTACAGTGTACTCTATTAATTAAGTATTCTGCTTCTTAATTTATGAGTTAGAAAAACTAAAACAAATTCAGAATTATTACTATATGAATACAAAATATTATATTATGTGACACAATATTATAACTATTTAGCTTATCTAAGGAAACCAATAACTAAGCTATACATGTGGTTTGACAAATATACAGTGATTTGAATCAACTTATCTAGTTCCACTCTCCTTGAGTATTATGAGGATATGCATTCATTGTGACTGGAACTGTAGAAGGAGGTGTATCAAAATGGCTTTCAAAAGAAATAAAGAAACTGAATGGAATTAGATCTAACTTAACTTCTACAAATATATTTAAACTAAGTAGTGTCCAATTACAAGTAATAGTAAACATTTTTTATTTATTCCATAAGCAAATGACTCTAAAAAGATGTTATTAACAACCAAACTATTAAGTAAGAAACATGATTCTTCTAATAGACCACTTGGAATTAAGGGTATACTATTCTCACATGAAACAACTATAATTGGTAAACAAGTAGAAAACTTAATAAAGATATTATGTTTCCTAAATCTAACTCTATTTTCTGGAAATATTCAGTAACTATAAAATAAGGAAGAAAAATCCTATGCTAGAGACTTTAAAAACTTAATATACCTTTTAAACAATAAAATTAGTAACTTAAACCCTAAATTCAATTACTTAAGATTGAAGTAACTAAACTAAGGTTACAATTGACAAATCCTAAAACAGAGGCAAAATGTAGAACTCAAAGATAGAGGATGTACAATCCAAAAACAACCTAAGATAAAAGTGACAAAGGATAAAAGTAATTATAGCAATTGATAGATATTTATATTATGTAAAGTAAGTTCCTAACTAGACATATATAGTTATCATTCAATTGCAGAAAGAAATGTATTTTCAGAAATAAGAAGACTACACTTGAAACAAGCATAAAACAAAATAGGAAATATGAAAGGTTGAACAAAGGCCTAGATGACATTTTGGATAGACAGTTTGAATGGGAAAAACAATGCAAATTACAAAACATATAGCCTAAATGATATTAATATCAGCTGACTTGTGCATATGATATTGCAAGGTAAAGAAAATAGTGACTAAGCTTATTTTAACAATTAAAACAACAGAGGAATAAGAGTAAATTACACTACTTAAAAGAAATATTATTTCCTATTATTTAACAAGTTAAAAGAAAAATAGCTAAAACTAACCTGTAATTAAACAAGAATTGATAGAATTAAATATACCTATGAGTTGAACCTAGAATATTAGATTAATCGAATTCTATCTAATTACAATTATAAAACTAAGAAACAATGCTGAAAAGGAAATTGAAAACAACTATTGCACTGCTGACCACTTGTGATTCTAGGAATGAAAACTATTTTAATCAGCACAATATAAATCATATAACTTACAGAAAACACATACTACAAAAGACAAAGAAATAAACAATATAAATTTATAACAAAACTGAAATACACATAGAGACTGGAAATATAAACTACTTAGCTACAAGAAAGGAAAGAACAAAAATACACAGAAATGGGAGACCACTGGTTGTTGAGGGGTCCTCTCAAAAACCAGGGTTGAGCTTTAACTAATCAACCACTCACGACAATAGAAACATGTATGCACATCTGAAAATATAACTTTATATTGAATTTGAAACAGATTTTACAGAGCTTCTTTTACAATAACTGATCCACCAACTAGCTAGCTAGATCGACTCTCTCTTGGAGACATATTTATATAGGTTTTACATAGGTGAGTAGGTTGACCCTTTCAGTGGTCGAACGCTCCAAAAATAGTCAACTTTAACTGATAATTAAACAACTATATGATGTTTGGCAATAGTACACAACCAGCTTCCTAAGATTTCACGCATCGGTTCTCCTCGTGTGGGCTATGGCCGTATGGGTCTTTGTCAATCTGGGCATGCATCATGGTGTCACATGGAGACAAGGAGATGGAGAGCCTTCTATAGAAATATCCATCAAAGCAGAAGAACACATGGACAATAGAGCAACTAAAAACTATTTTGTGCTTTAATTGTTTGAGAATATGCCAACTAACAATGCACGGATCGATCGGAAGGCTCGATGGCGAGATGGATATGATCTGCGCATATTTAGCATGAGTGCATGTCCACTTGGAGGATGGATTGAAAACTATAATATGAAAAACAAATCCATGTATTAGGCATGTTTCCAAATATCACATAATTGCTTAATAAAATCATGAAATAATGGAAATAAACCAAGGCTTGCATAAATTCCAAATGTGTTCATACGTGGCACTGAATGATAAGCTGAATGACAAGAAATATGTCAAGAATATGACAAAATATATTCCAAAAGAGTGAATTAATAGACGAAAATAGTGGCAAAACTAATATCAACACTCCTTCAAACCAGAGAGATTCCAGGTCCCACTGAGCAAAAAAGTGGAATTTTAGGAAGAAGACGGAGCTGCATCAATAGCTTCCTTCAACTTAGTATATGAAACAAGATATTTAAATTTCAATTTCCTGGCTTGTGTCTTTAAAACATTGTGCTTCTCTTAACAAGAGTCATGCAAAGAGGTGATGGCCTTGTTAAGGTCCTTAATGACCTTAACTTGTATACGCAGATCCTTTCTCTCTTGGCGAAGATTATCAATTATCTTGGCATATTCCTCATTTCAAATTGCTGACCATGCCAATTCCTGAGTTAGTTAGTAAACTGTCAGTTTATGAGGAGTAGATAGTTCTGTGGGTTGTTTTAAATCTTGAGACGGACTCTATTCTCTGAGTCATGTCTCAAGTTCAATGTAGGGAATTCATTTTTTAAAACCCTTACCTTGAGCAAATAGAGAAGAAATCTTAATATCAACAACATAAAGCAAGTCAGTCGAGACAATAGCTAATGTAAACAAGGGTGAATCAGAGACAGGTTCATCCACTTTAACCATATGATCTGGATGATCGGTCTGAATGGTAGGCTACACAGGGTTCTGAACGGACTTCACCTTCCTGCTCCTGGTTTGAATTCATGGAACAGGTATAAATTCGGCAGACTCAAGGTTAAGAGGGGTAGGTGAATGGACAGGTGAACTTGCTTCTGGTGTATCTTCGTCAATATGCACAATTTTGGGGCTTTTCCTTTCCTTAGGAGGGGTTTGACTAGGCCTAGGATCCCAAATGTGCCGAGGGCATTTTCAGACATTTAAATGAGGGTTTAAGACTTTAAACACAAAATTCTCCCAAGTCTAGTTCGTCTCCTTCAATTGATGCACAATGAGGATTTTAATCAGGCTATGGTGGTACAAACACCCCATAGGATTGACTATATTCTTCCTAACTTGACTTGACATTTTTTCCAGGATTTTAAGGAAATAAAATGAAAAATTAAGGAACTAATGATTAACGAAATGTGCCAGTAAGTGAAGATGGAAAACTTTGAACACGGTAAACTTACCCTCGTAGGTTATACGCAAGATGATGATAGTCAGAGGGTTGAGGTATGCAGTCTTAATCCATTCTTTGTGAAATGCCTTCCTTCATGATACATGCTGAAATACCATCTTGAGAGCGAAGTGGAAGACGGATCGAGGGAGAAACAAATGCTTATGACAATGGGTTCCTTCTCTTGGGAACTTGGCTTCTACTGCAATGGTCTCTTCGGTTACAGGAAAAAGGAGATGACCAACCCTAACCATTTTACCATCAAATCCTTTCACAAATAACAATGAAATACCCTCGTCATATCCCTACAAAAGATGGATAAATGGATTCCATCCTACTCGGAAGAAAATATCCCAACATTCCTAAAATTCTGGAATCCAGAATTAGTCTTGATATTTTTTAGGCTCAAGACAGTTAGGCATTGTTCAAACGGGGGAAAAAAATGCAGAGTTTGCAGAGGACACCAGAAACAATGTCTGAATAGATCTACGAAGATGAAGGTAAATGAGGACAAGGGCAAAGATCATAGGTTTAAAATGTAATCTATCTAAGCACTTGAATGATCATGAGACCACAGTTTCACACGCTTAATCAATCACACTATGGCTTCATTCTTTGAATCGTGTGCCATCATTAGGACACATTTGTTGATGAATTCATAAAATTATGATATATTCAACCATATACAAAGTAAACTTTCGACAGGTTGAATGATTTATCTATTACAGAACCCATAAAGATGCATTGAAAAACATAATAATTCTAATAAATACGCCGATAATACTTTGACGACTTCCACGTGTGATTTGATGAGAGGACAAGGGGAATGATGATCATAAATATCTCAAAATTATATCATATCAAGATAGATTTAAATGATATCATATCATATCGAAATCATAATCAAAATAATAGGTCAAGGTGAGTTTTAATAAAATCATAATGCATGTGTAAACATGTGAATGAGGCCTTATAATTATAAATATGATGTAGCTAATTAAAATGTTTGCCCGTGAAAAAAAAGGATTTCACATTTTGACAGCATGCCACTATAATGTTATAAGTTTCATTCAGATTGTCATTTGGCATTCTATTTGGACCGTCATTCGACCCCGTCATTCGACCCTTCATATGGACCATTTGTTCAAAAATACGCCTTATTGGATCCGACTGCTACTAATTATGCAATAAATTTTTTGGGTTGTAAGCACACAATATGATTATGTAAACAAACTTTATTAAACCTTCATTGCATTTTCCCTCACGGATTAAAACAGTATTCCGCTAATTACATTATCCTCAAAAGATATGAAAACATCTACACTTTTGTTAGAAATAAATGAAACTTTCCATAAACTTTTCAGAAAGTAAAAATAGTTCTAATTTTTTTCCAAACCAAAAATATGGCATGTCCTCAAGCCATCAAAGAAAAACTGACTGAGTTCCAAATAATATAACAAATAGTTCTAAAATGCTACTATTATTTTAGTAAGAAAAATAAATACTAACTAGTAAATGGAGATGATTCAGATATGTATTTCCATCAAGAATAATAGTTCTTAAGAAGATCATACAAATAACAAGAATATAATTGATGTGAAAAATGCCATAGGAAAAACTAGTAATCCATGCCTATTTTACGGATATCTTGTCATCCAAAGAATATTTTAAGTTCACCCTAGAATTTGTGAGATTTCTATAGATATGGGTCCCATTTCTAGAATAATCATATCCTAGGTATTGGCGAATTAGATGATAGAGTCTGAAGTCCAACTTACATCCATTCTCTAATTACATGATGAAGAATTTCCCTAAACATGTATTGTTATGTTTCTTCTTTGTTTTGCTTTTTTTTTACGAACCATGTCATAGTAATGCATTAGCGAGATCTCTTTTACCCAATATTTCCCCTCTTTTAGCAGGCCTGTTAAGTACCCCGACGGGTTTATCTTGGTATCATGCAAGCATAACCCCGTTGCCAGTGAGCCTATTTAGTACCTCGACGGGTTTACTTGCACTTACCAAGATTCCTTGTTTAAAGATATTACTTAGCATGGAACCGCTTCCAGCAAGCCTGTTCAGTACTCCGACTGGTTTGCTTCGTATAAAGGTTTTTTTTTAACATGTGGAAGCCGGTTGGTACTTAGAGCAAGTTAATCCTGCTAAACACATACTTCATATTTTTGAACGTGGACCTTATAAGTAAAGAAAAAATTATAATGGATTAAACTATAAATCATGTCAAAAGATAATAACTTAAAGTTGTTCTTGGAATTCTCAGTCTATGTTCTTCATAAAAGAGAAATAATGTTCCCCACAAGTAGGAATTTCACTTATTCTTGATTTTTCTAAAATATCCTTAAGAGAAATGTTTTGATAATGAGTATAGGATGAACTAGTATTCCCTAGGTATAAAATTGAACATTTAATAGCATGACGATTAAAATAGGTCTTAAGCAATTGTTTTAATGATAAATATTAAATATGCATATCTGAATCAAACACCATAAAATCATAAGGAATCATAAGAGAAAGTGGGTAGAAATGATATAGGGAACATTTTAATTTCATTATAAATCCCCATTTTTAAAGAAAAAGAGTTAGGATGGATTATAAGTTCTTAGAGAACTTCCCTTTTTAGGCATCATTTCATGAGCTGATAAGAAAACAAAGATTCTTGTAATCAACTGCAAAACCACTTATTAGATGATTCATATTTTATTTTCAACAAGAAAAACATATGCATTAAGAAAAAGTCATATAAGTTTGATTAAAGTTTAGATAAAAGAGACTTCATGTTTTATTTGACAAAATTCCATAAGCTGATTATACAACCAAATTCCCTGCATGAATGTAGTCAGCTTATCAGAAATGAGTTTTATTTATTAAATAAATAAATATATATTTACATATGTACATAGAAACAACACAAAATAGTTTAAGAATTAGGAGGAGGAGGAATGACTTCCTCTTCAACCAGCTCCATCTCCTTTTATTGTAGAACATTCTTCACAAAATATTGTCTAGATATTGGTTGATGATAAAGTATAAGTCTATGTCCATTTATGAAAAAGGAAGTTTGTGAATCATCATTTGTCTTGATCTCTACTGACCCATTATCAAAGGTTGTAACTACCTCATATGGACCCATCCAATGGGTAGTTAATTTTCCTTTGAAACTTTTATACCATGAGTTGAATAGTAATGCCCAATCCCCGGTATTAAAATGATTTTTCTTAATAAATTTATCATGCCATGTCTTTTGTTGATTTTGTATTAACATTGGCTTTGGAGTGCATATTGCCTAATTTAATCTAATTCATTAATTTATAAAATTCATTGTTTTTGTGCCTCTTCCAAATCCATACCTAGTTGTATAGGCATATGAAAAGTCTTAATTTGGAATTAAATAGGTAAAATGACTTGTTTTCCATATACTAAATCATAAGGTGTATGTCCAACAGTGTTTCTATAAGTTATTCTATAGGTCCACGAATCCTCTGGGAGTCTATCTGCCCAATCTTTATGATGTAGCTGAATAGTTTTGGTTAAGATAGCTTCTAATACCTCATTGTTTGATTCTACCTGGCCATTAGCTTGTGGATGGTAAGGTGAGGATTTGCAATGTCAGATACTATATTTCGTAGTAAGTTATTCCATTAATTTATAGGTGAATTGAGAACCTTGGTCAGTGACAATTTCCCTAGGCACACCAAACCGAGTAAATAACTCTTTGTATATAAATTCTACTATAGATTTTTCTGTAGCTCGGAACAAATATTTAGCTTCTACCCATTTGGTGACATAATCTGTGCAAACCAGGATGTATTTCATCTTATGGTACATGGGAGAGATTGGTCCTACAAAATATATATCCCACTTCTCAAAAGGCTCAATCATGACCTGAGGCTGTAAAGGTATCTCTTCCAATGACATAGGTTTACCCATTCTTTGGCAACTGTCACATCCTCTAACATACCTGGCAGCATCCTTAAAAATACTTAGCTAGTAATAACTAGAATACAAGACTTTTTATGATGTTCGCTTGTCAGAAAGTGTCCTCCTAATGGTTCATCATGGTATGTGTTACCACCTAAGTTGTACTTAGTGGTTTTCTATCAAGTGATCCTAGTGAACCAGACAAGGATAACTTGTTCGGATTTCAGAAGACCTTTAGTCTTGCTTCTGGGAAAATTTGTTGTACTATATCACATGTTCATACCCCCTTGGGAGAGTTGTAATAAATTTTCTAGCATGATAATGTCTGTAAAAGGCTCCGTCTCCTAGACCTCATTTGTCAATCCGATCAGCCCAGGGTGTTTTTTCCCTTGGTTATTATTGGTTGTTGAATAAACAACTGATAATTTCTGAGTTTTTCACTGAATACCTCCAAAGTTGGGGTGGTCGGCTTGGAATTTAGACCTATTGAGGTTATTAGAGTCTATGTGTCAATGTATAAACATTCTAAGCATCATGGTCAAGTCATATGAACATGTCTAAGTCCCCCTAGGTTTTTTTTTTTCAAATTTTCAATGTGTTTTATTAAAATTTAATTTTTCCAAAACTTAGGCTATTTTTTAATAGTTTAATTGGAAAAATTGGTTTTGTAATAAAAGTGGGCTCAATAATCAATTTCAGTCATGTAGGTGCTCATTTTGAAGCTAAGAGAACCCAATAAACCGATAGACCCACTATTTCGTAGTTTTGAGTGATTTTCCATCACTCAGGTCATAAAGCCCCAAAAAATCAATTATTGATTATTTTAATTAATAAATTGATGAATAATTGAGCAAATACAAAATCCTAGATTAATGGATTCTCAACAAATTTGATTGAAGTCAGTCTCATCAGCACCAGATTGACTGGGTTTGACAAATCCTTGACTAAAGGAGGTGATCTGGGTGGATCCAGAGTTGAACTTCAGCTTCCTTTATGGGGAATTGCACCCTCTCTCTCTCCTCCACACGTGTGGGCTCTTCTGGGAGCTCTGTGGTTGATGATTCACTCAGTAGGTCAATGTGTCAGCTCAATCATCCACCTGATTGACATTTAGACTAAGTAGAAGCTCAGCTCAGCTTCAGATCAGGCATTGATGGACTCTCCTTCAGCTGCAGTGGTATATCTCCTTGGGATTTGTGCCCCCTCTAAGCTGGGGTTTCAATTTTGTGTATAAATAAAGCATGGTTGCCTCCTTTCCGAGTTAGTTAGAGTTGGATTGAGGAGACATTGTTGTTGTAATACTGTGTAATATATTTTTCATTTGGAATAAATTGAAGCTTTGGAGGCAAGATGGTATCATGTCATTGTATGTGTGAATGAGCATTGCCATGTTTCACTGACGTAACATGTATCTATGTTCATAATTTGCTGATTGTTTGTGGATTCATTGCTAAGATTGATAATAAGTTTATTATAATCTTGATAGGTAAGGAGTTTGTCAATAAATTTATTGGCCATCTCTTTCCTTTTTGATGCATGCTTAGAGATCTAGATTCAACATGTTTTATAAGTTTATATGCATGTTATTCTGAAATCTCTATGTATGTATTAACCGGATCTCACAAGTATTTTGGCAAGTCTTTGGATTTAGTTGCATCTTCCTAGATTGGAGAGGATGTTGATATAGTTTTATTCTTCACTCTCTCCAAAACCATTCAAAGGCATATAGTCCCTTGACATTCCACTAAAAAGCTCCACAGTTGATCTTCAAGGCTTCTAGCAAAAATGCTCTTCTTTTCCTCTTCCTCCTTCAAATTTTTCTAAACTCAGTCCGATTACTTGTTTGCAGCTTTAAAATTGTTTAGATATATCAATTTCAGATTTTATTTTACATATATCTTTCTGCCTTAAATCTCTTAAAATATATCTCATTCCTAAAAGAAAATTTACAAGCATTCTAGATCTAGTTTTAGGAAAAATTGTCATTTTTCAAGGCTGTGAAAGTAGATCTAAAGCTTGTTGAATGCATGGTTGTTTCCTTAGAGTATAAAAATTTATATTCATCAATTTAATTGATTCACATTGGCTGCCCCAAAATCAGGAAAATATCCCAAGGAAAGCTTGCTTTCCTTGGTTCCTTTTCTGCTTCTTTAAAAACTAGTTTTAACTTACAATTTCTGGGTAAAATGTTTGTTCATCCAAAAGTAATTTCAAAGTACTTTTGGGAATATTTAACTGTGATAATATTTATGTTTTTTAGCAAGTGTAACAGAAAAGAGGAGGAGGTGCTGTCCGGAAAGCATTTTTGGACCATTCAAAACCCCCTAGGGGGTCTCCGTCTTCCAAAATTTCAATTTTTTGCAATTTGTAAACCTTTGGTTTCATTCCATATAAGGACCAAGTGGATTAATTTCAGTTTTCTAATATTGTAATTTCTGCTAATAAAAAGAAAAATCTTTTCGAATAGGCTCTTTGGAGCCTATTCACCATTCCCCCCTGGGGGGATTCGCGTCCATGTTATTTTTTACATTGTTTCACCTTGTTTCTGTTCTAGTTTAGTATTGACATGTATGATTATATAATTTGATATAATTTTTCATTATTCCATATTTTCAATTAAAAATTAATCATACTACTTACCCCACGACTTCTCGATTGACCAACAAGGGGAAAGAGATGCGTGGTAGGACTAATTAGAAAATCGATGTTGTGAATCTATGATTCCATTTTCATTAATTGTTTTAATAATCATAATAAAATCAAATCCTCATTGATTCCCTGATTGAGGTCCACTTGGACTGAAAGAGGTTCCTGGAGGGTTTTCTTTTTAATAAGAACACCTCTTTTAAAATTTACTAAAAATAACGAAGACTCCAGTGTGTATGCTCTGTACTTGGCTGTGGTTCATTTGATCAGTGAAGCTACATCAAAAGCAATTGAGTGACTAGATTAATTAGTCCTCACCTCCCAAATTGACAAACCATCAGGAGAAAATCCAATGCCTCGAACAAACTGTAGGCGGTGGAAAAACACCCAAAGGAGTGGAAACAACTGGAAAGTGACCTCGAGACGTCGATGTTTGTCACACCCTGATGGGTGCATTATGAACAATAGTCTCTGATACTTCATTCCAGCCTAGAAACACCTTGCAGGTATCCATGAAAGTTCACTTTTGGACATACTCCAAGTACCCCTCGGGTATATCTGGAGTCCCCTTTTCGCCTAATTTAATTCATTCACTTTCCACATTAATTTAAAATCTACCAAGAGACATTTGCA
>LPNX010880849.1:36168-106734 GCA_001517045.1 Pseudotsuga menziesii | reverse complement strand
ATATATATTGAGTGTCATTACTATGCTTATTTGCTTTAAATCTTGCAGCTTGTTATCTTTTGTTTCCACTGGTTAATTTCAAAACTCCCAAACAACTTAATGAATATAACACTATCACACTAAGTAATTAGCCTTAGTAACTTAATAGGGTCTACCCCCCTTGGCTTCGTTAGGATTTAGCCTGAACGGAGGAGTCAAGAACAAGGTGACAAACTTGACTCGAGACTTGCCCCTAAGGACACACTGAGTGGCTTGAAGATTTATGCCATGTAACCCAGGTGTGTGAAAGGCGGCAACACTTTTTGGCGCCGTTGCTAGGGATAAATCTTTTTATTCACGGAGTATGACTTTTGTTTTTTTTCCTTTTTTGTTTTTGCTTTGTTTGATGAATGCTTAGAGTAGATCTTTAATTTTCATCTGGCGAATCCACTGACTTTTTTCAGTTTTTAATTTTACAAAGAAAAGCAAAAAGTAATTTTTGTGAGAGTTCTTAAATGTATATTTTAAATCTCACATGGCGACTCCATTGAACGGATAAAAACCCTGTTATCTCATAAACTTGTGAATATTTGTTGTGTGTAGATGAGCCCATGTGACAGATTAAAACCTTTAAATCTCATCACTTGACAACTCCACCTATTCAGTACAAGGTTTAATGGTTATATCAAATGCATACTATTAATTTTTTATATGGATGAATTAAGGGAGCAGTATGGTGCCCAAATAAGCATATTTTTTTAGCCTATCGATTTCTCAAGCATCCCAGGTTTTCCTAATTGTTGTGATGGTGTGGGGGATGCATATAAATGGATTCCAGTAGTCCATGGAAATTATGGTGATTCAGCCATCTGGCATGACAAATATTTCCTTCAGTTGATGGCTGACTCCAATGTGCTTTATGAAGACAATATGATGGAAATGTTTGCTAGTACTTTTCATGGTGAGGAATGTTGTTGGTTCTATCAAGGCCTTCCTAATAAATGTATAACCTCATTTCCAAGCTTCCTTTGGATTTTTTTAGAGTAGTGGCATGATGGTAGGGGTAGTATGAATAGTTTGAAAAAGTTCCTTGAAAAGATATTTACCTTCTACCTATCTGAGATAGAGTATCACATGGAAACATATGATGGAACTTTTTCCATGATACAAAGTATTGAAGACTTGGAATCACTTCTTGAACATTTAAGTGAAGAGGAGATCCATGATACTCCCATCAAAGAGCATCCTAGTAGTTCTTTAAAAAAGGAAGCGATTAAGCATCTTTTTAAACAATATAAGGTATCTCGCATTACACAGCAAGATTCTAAAGATGGGAACATCCATGACAATCATGTTGGAGAGCTTCATAAGGAACCCATGATTAAACGCATTGTTGAAGACTATCCTCATGTCACCATAACTGAAAACATTGAAGATTTGAGATTTTCTGAAGATTGTTGCAATGCTTGTCCAGAAATCCCTCATGAGGAAACCATTACAGAGATTGACATTTATGAAGAATTGTATGATGTGTATGATGATACTCCTCTATGTTAATCACTTAGGGATGAAGTTTTGGAAATTTTAAATTCTCATAATATCTTTGAAACCAAAACCTTGAAGGATGATTATTATGAGCAGGAGGAGGGTAGTTATATCTCAGGATGTGATACCAGCAAGGAAGACTCTCTCGTATCCAACATAGATGGGAGTGATGACTATTAGAATTTCATAGATACTCCAACTTGTGATAATCTTATTGAGAACCCCATCCATTATATGTCCAACAAGGGGAGTGTCTATTCAAAAATTTCTAGAAGTCCAATCTATGATACATCCGTAGAGGGGAGCATGGATCTAGATACCTGGGAAAATCTTAGTATGGAAGAGGAGAATCCATATTTTTCATGTGATCATTCAGAATCATATCATGCAGAGCCACACAAGGGTATCAGTAATGAAGACATTGAGAAGCAGTGTTGTGAAAATTCATATGTGATGCAGTCAGTGGAATATCAGTCTCAGCCATCTTCTTCACATGTAGAGGTTCCTTATGATTTAGAGAAGCTTGGTGCTTATACAATGAGTCATCATTCGGTAAGCCTTGATGATAAGTATGATGATATAGTCAGTATGCCTCATCATGTTGATTGGTATATCAGTCCTATCCAGTCATGGATAGAAGCACCCTGCGCAAGCACATACCAGTTTGGGAAGAAATTTAATGACTTTATTCATGCCTATGATTTCCCATCCATCCCACCCATTCCGAAACATCACACAGGTTTTCATTTTCTAAATAAAGTATCCTTACTTTGGCTAGTAATGAAAGACAAGGAATTTTTTTATGTTAATAAAATTCTTAGGTGGCTACATTCGATTTCTGATTACACTTAGAGTAGGAAAATAAGCTCCTTAAAAGAGAGCATTTACTTTCTGCATTTATGTTTTGTACTTAGCTATAATAAAATAAAATAAAATTAGTTACATTTATTTTGTTTAAATAAATAAGCTTAATGGTTCATTTGGTTTTTTATAAAACTTGTGCTTCTCGGGTTTTCTTGTCAAGTTGAGATGTTTTTACAGGGTATATAAACCAGAGATTCTGGTATTCTCATATCCTCTCCTTGCCTTAAAGACCATATCGAGCACACGTCCCACAGTTGGAGCCAGATGTTACCACCTAAGTTGTACTTAGTGTTTTTTAATCAAATGATCCTGGTGAACCAGACAAGGATAACTTGTTCGGACTTCAGAGGACCTTCATTCTTGCTTCTCGGAAACTTTGTTGTACTATATCACATATTCATACCCCCTTGGGGGAGTTGTAATAAATGTTCTAGCATGATAATGTTTGTAAAATACTCGGTCTCCTATACCTCATTTGTCAATCCAATCAGCCCAGGGTGTTTTTTCCCTTGGTTATTATTGGTTGTTGAATAAACGATTGATAATTTCTGAGTTTTTCACTCAATACCTCCAAAGTTGGGGTGGTTGGCTTGGAATTTAGACCTATTGAGGTTATTAGAGTCTATGTGTTAATGTATAAACATGCTAAGCATCATGGTCAAGTCATATGAACATATCTAAGTCCCCCTAGGTTTTTATTTTTTTTTTAAATTTTTTCAGTGTTTTTTTATTAAAATTTAATTTTTCCAAAACTTAGGCTATTTTTTAATAGTTTAATTGGAAAAATTGGTTTTGTAATAAACATGGGATTAATAATAAGTTTCAGTCATGTAGGTGCTCGTTTTCAAGCTAAGAGCACCTAGTAAACCTATAGACCCACTATTTCCTAGTTTTGAGTGATTTTCCATCACTCAGGTCAGAAAGCCCCAAAAAAGCAATTATTGATTATTTTAATTAATCAATTGATGAATAATGGAGCAAATACAAAATCCTAGATCAATGGATTCTCAACGGATTTGATTGAAATCAGTTTCATCGGCACTAGATTGACTGGATCTGACAAATCCTTGACTGAAGGAGGTGATCTGGGTGGATCCAGAGTTGAACTTGATATTCCTTTATGGGGAATTACACCCTCTCTCTCCTCCACATGTGTGGGATCTTCTGGGAGCTCTGTGGTTGATGATTCATTCAACAGGTTGATGTGTTAGCTCAATCAACCCCTTGATTTACATTCAAACTCAGTAGGACCTCAGTTCAGCTTCAGATCAGGAATTGATGGACTCTCCTTCAGCTGCAGTGGTATATCTCATTGGGATTTGCACCCCCTCTGGGCTGGGGTTTCAATTGTGTATAAATAAAGCATGGCTGCCTCCTTTCCGAGTTAGTTAGAGTTGGATTGAGGAGCCACTACTGTTTTAATACCGTGTAATATATTTTTCTATTGGAATAAAGTGAAGCTTTCGATGCATGATGGTGTCATGTCAATGTATGTGTGGATGAGAATTGCCATGTTTCGCTGAGGTAACCTATATCTATGTTCATAATTTGCTAATTGTTTGTGGATTCATTGCTAATATTGATAATAAGTTTATTATAATATTGATAGGAAAGGAGTTTGTTAATAATTTTATTGGCCATCTCTTTCCTTTTTTATGCATGTTTAGAGATATATATTCAACATGTTTTATAAGTTTATATGCATGTTATTCTGAAATCTCTATGTATGTATTAACCAGATCTCACAAGTATTTTGGCAAGTCTTTGGATCTAGTTCCAGGTTCCTAGCATGGAGAGGATTCTAATCTAGTTTTCTTCTTCACTCTCTCCAAAACCATTCAAAGGAATATTTCCTCGACATTCCACCGGAAAGCTCCACGGTTGATCTTCAAGGCTTCCAGCAAAAATGCTCTTCTCTTCCTCTTATTCCTTCAAATTTTTCTAAACTTAGTCTGGTAACTTGTTTTCATCTTTAAAATTGTTTGTATATATCAATTTCAGAGGTTATTTTACATATATATTTCTGCCTTAAATCTCATAAACTAGATCTCATTCCTAAAAGAAAATTTACAAGCATTCTAGATCTAGTTTTAGGAAAAAATGTCATTTTTCAAGGCTGTGAAAGTAGATATAAAGCTTGTTGAATGCATGGTTGTTTCCTTAGAGTATAAAAATTTATATTCATCAATTTAAGCAATTCACACTGGGTTCCCCCAAATCAGGCCAAGATCTCAAGGAAAGCTTGCTTTCCTTGGTTCCTTTTCTGCTTCTTTAAAAACTAGTTTTAACTTACAATTTTTGGGTAAAACGCTTGTTCATCCAAAAGTAATTTCAAAGTAATTTTGGGAATATTTAACTATGATAATATTGCTGTTTTTTTAGCAGGTGTAACATAAAAAGGAGGATGCGCTGTCTGAAAGCATTTTTAGACCATTCGAAACCCCCCATGGGGTCTTCGTCTTCCAAAATTTCAATTTTTTGCAATTTGTAAACCTTTGGTCTCATTCCATATAAGGACCAAGTGGATTAATTTCAGTTTTATGATATTTTAATTTCTGCTAATAAAAATAAAAATCTTTTCGAATAGGCTCTTTCGAGCCTATTCACCATCCCCCCTGGGGGGATTCGCATCCGTGTTATTTTTTACATTGTTTCACCTTGTTTCTATTCTAGTTTAGTATTGACATGTAGGATTGTATACTTTGATATAATTTTTCATTATTCTATATTTTCAATTAAAAATTAATCATACACTTACCCCCACAATTTCCCGATTGACCCGCAAGGGGAAAGAGATGCGTGGTAGGACTAATTAGAAAACCGGCGTTGTGTATCTATGATTCCATTTTCATTAATTTTTTTAATAATAATAATAAAATCAACCCATCATTTATTCCCTGATTGAGGTCCACTTGGACCGAAAAAGGTTCTTGGAGGGTTTTCTTTTTAATAAGAACACCTCTTTTAAAATAACGAAGACTCCAGTGTGTATTCTCTGTACTTGGCTCTGGTTCATCCAATTAGTGAAACTACATCAAAATTACTTGAGTGACTATATTAATTAGTCCTCACCTCCCAAATTGACAAACCATCAAGCGAAAATCCAACGCCTCGAACAAACTGTAAGTGGTGGCAAAATCCCAAGGAGTGGAAACAACTTGAAAGTGACCTCGAGGCACTGATCTCTGTCACACCCTGATGGGTGCATTATCAACAATAGTCTCCAATACTCCGTTCCAGTCCACAAACCCCTTGCAGGTAGCCATGGAAGTTCACTTTTGGACATACTCCAAGTACCCCTGGGGTATATTTGGAGTCCCCTTTTCACCTAATTTAATTCATTCACATTCCAAATTAATTTCAAATCTACTAAGAGACATTTGCAAACCATTCTTTCAAGTGCATGCAAGCACATTATTTTCTTTGTTGAATCCATTTAAGGCGCTGGTGATTTATTTGATCAATTCTTTCGATTATATATATATATTGAGTGTCATTACTGTGCTTATCTTCTCTGAATCTTGCATCGTGTTATCCTTGTTTCCATTGGTTAATTTCAAAACTCCTAAACAACTTAATCAATATAACACCATCACACTAAGTAATTAGCCTTGGTAACTTAATAGGGTATACCCCCTTTTCTTCGTTAGGAGTTAGCCTGAACAGAGGAGTCAAGGACAAGGTGACAACCTTGACTCGAGACTTTCCCGCAAGGACACACCGAGTGGCTTGAATATTTCTACCACATAACCCAGGTGTGTGAAAGGTGGAAACATGCATGCATGGAGGATTTCTGTCATCTCATCCTCTCGTACACATAGTCTAATAATAAGATCTGGGCCGATAAGAAAAAGGTCATTATCAACCCAAGAGTAAATAGAACTTTGGATGATAATTTGATGTTTATCATGAGAAGACAAGTGGTTTGGTAACTTACCACTCACTAAATAAATAGCAATGTCTGCAAACCAAGGGGTTTGAAGAGACACAACAAACTCTATAGGAAATATGTCCCCCGAGGGCATGTAAAAGTGGTCTTTTCTTGATCCTCAGGTGCTATCAAAATTTGATTGTATCCACTATATCCATCGAGAAAAGAGAAGTATTGTTTTTCAGACAAGGTATCTAACACTTGGTCGATAAAAGGAAAAGGAAAGTAGTCCTTAAGCGTGGCCTTATTCAGTTCTCAGAATTCGACACAAATATGCCATTTCCCTGTAGCTTTCTTTGGGACTACCACTGGAGTGTTTGGGTACACAGGGTACTCCCAAACAACCAAACACCTTTAGTAACCGCTTCACACAAATAGATCACAGATCAACACACTAATGTTTGTCATGTGGTTAAAACCCTCGAGAGGGAAACAGTCCATGGCCCCAACCAAATAGCTACTTGGAGTAATTTACTATGCAAAAGAAAGAAAGTTAGATGAGCTTCTCATAATCAATCAACTAGACAAGGACCCTCTATGCTCTTTCAATAGAGATCATAGACCAATCGGGTGTTAAACCACAGACCAATGGTAGGTATGATCTAAGAGAAGTTGAACCGTCAGATCACTCTATGTCTAGAACATATCGTGACCATCGGATTAGAATATTTACAAATGCATACTAATGCATACTAAAGAAACACACTTTTACCTAATAGATATATTACACAAGTTGATCTTAACTAACTCCTAAGTGTCTAAATATCCTAACATCCCCCCTTAAGAATAACTTGGGATAGGATTGAAGGATTTACAAAAGTGACACTATTAGGAGAAGGAAGGAGGAATTAGAGCCTATCCCCCCTTAAGGACACATTCTTGAACTCCTAACATAGATCGAAGTTTAGAAAGCCTCACTTCTGTAAGAGACTTGGTGAAGATGTCTGCAACTTGATCATCGATAGGGCAATAGAGCACTTCAATAACACTATCATGAACAAGATTTCTGATGAAGTGCATGTGTAGCTCAATGTGTTTGCTACACTGATGTAGAATTGGATCTTTGGCAAGCTTTATGGCACTTTGATTGTCACACCAAAGTGGAGTAGGCTGCTATTGCTCGAATCCAAACTCTGAAAGGATCTGTCAAAGCCATAAAGCTTCCTGACTAGCATTAACTACGGCTCGATATTATGCTTCCACTGAAGAATGAGAAAGAGCTTGTTGTTTCTTACAAGCCCAAGTGATAGGTCCATATCCCATACTAAAAACATAACCTACAGTAGAATTTTGATCATCAGGATCACCGACCCAATCTGAATCAGTGAAACCAACCAATAAAGGTTCCCCCCCTGTACTGTAATGAATCCCAAACTGAATTGTCGAATATATTGAATTATTCTTTTTGCAGCTCTCCAGTGACTTTCATGAGGAGTTTGCATATAAAGGGAAACATGACCAATGGCAAAGGAAAGGTCAGGACAAGAATGAGTCAAGTATAAAAGACTACCAACAAGCTGACGATACAAGGTGGCATCTACTTCAAGGGAAGTACAAGTGGTAGAAAGTTTGACTCCAGACTGGAAGGGACAAGGGGCTGGTTTACAATCTTCCATGTGGAAGTGATGAAGAAGGTCACAAGCATACATAGACTAGGAAATAAATATTCCTTCTTTGGTTTGCAAGACTTGGAGACCAAGAAAATAATGCAAATGTCCTAAGTCTGACATTTCAAAATTTTGCTTAAGACTGGATTTCACATGGGTTATAAGTTTAGGGTTAGTACCAGTAAGGATAAGATCATCAACATGAAGAACAAGTATGATGATATGGTTTCCTACTTTCTTGGTATAGACATTGGGGTCAGAATGGCATCTAGAAAAACTAGTGTCAAGGAGAAAGCTATCCATTTTGGCATACCAAGATCTAGGAGCTTGCTTAAGGCCATATAAGGATTTCTTAAGGAGACAGACAAGGATAGAGTTATCTTGAACATATCCAGGAGATTGTTCCATGTAAATTTCCTCTTGTAAATCACCATGTAAAAAGGTATACTTGACATCCATTTGATGGACTTCCCATTTATGTAAGGATGCAAGGGAAAGAACAAGGCGGATGGAATTCATTTTTGCAACAGAAGCAAAGGTTTCATTGTAGTCAATCCCTTCAACCTGGGAAAAACATTTGGAAACTAACCTTTCCTTAATTCTTTCAACACTTTCATCTGATGCATACTTAGTTATGTAGACCCATTTACATCTGACAAGTTTTCTTCCTTTTGGAAGAGGAACAAGATCCCAAGTATCGTTTTCCATTAAGGAACGATATTCTTCATCCATAGCTGCATCCCAATATGGATTTCCTGAAGCTTCTGCAAAATTTTCTGGATCATGATTCTCAGAAACTTGAGCCAAAAGAGAAGAGGCTCGCTGAAACTGAGAACCTGTTTGAAGTTGATATCTAGGATCATCGGCAAGATCACCAGCTGCTTCACATGTTGAACGGACCCATCGAGGAACTATTGGTGTAGGTGCAATTGGAGAAACATGAGCAGGTAGAGGTGGATTTTCATCATCATTGTCATCATCAGAAACTAGAGTTGGAAACCTATCAAGGAAGTTGGAAGAAGAAGAAGAAGGCACAATCACCAAATCAGGCTTGCAGGCCAAAGATGGCACACCCGCCAAGTTAGGCTTGCAACCCAAGAGATTTTCATCAGATTTAACATCTCTTCTAATTATTATATCATGTGAATGGGGTTGAAGAAGTCTATGCACTTTTCACTTTTAGGCTGCAATGCTTTCTGTTTTTCATCCAAAATGTTAGCCCATGCTTCACAACCAAACACACGAAAGTGACTTACATCTGGTTTAATTTTACTACATGCTTCTTCTGGTGTTATAACTTGTAAAACTTTAGTGGGTGTGCGATTAACTATGTAATTTGCACAATTTATGGCCTCAGCCCAATATTCAAGACTTAGTCCCTTAGATTGGATCATACAATTAGCCATTTCTTTTAAAGTGCATTTCTTTCGTTCAGCTACACCATTTTGTTGTGGTGTATATGGAACAGTGTGTTGTTGTTGGATTCATTGTTTAGTGCAAAAAGTAGTGAACTTGTTGTTAACATATTCTCCTCCATTGTCAGATCTTAACTTAATAATTTGATGACCAGATTGTTTTTCAACAAGGGCCTTGTAGGCCAAGAACATGTTAAATACTTCACTCTTAAGTTTTAGGAAGTAAAACC
Source organism: Pseudotsuga menziesii (assembly GCA_001517045.1). Classification (NCBI taxonomy): domain Eukaryota; kingdom Viridiplantae; phylum Streptophyta; class Pinopsida; order Pinales; family Pinaceae; genus Pseudotsuga; species Pseudotsuga menziesii. The sequence continues at coordinate 97,163 of LPNX010880849.1, read as the reverse complement.
AAGTGCATCTGGAGTAGTCATCAATTAAAGTTAAGAAATATTTGAAACCAGAAAAGGATGTAGATGGAAGAGGGTCACACAAGTCACTATGCACAAGCTCCAAGGGAACCGAGGCGTGCCAAGAGGCATGTTTGTCAAAACTATCCCAATGATGTTTTCCGAGTACACAATCGGAACAAACACCATCCTTGCAAGATACCATCGGAAGACTAGTCACCATATTGTCTTTACATAGTTGTTGCAATGAGCGATAATTTAAGTGACCAAATCGCTCATGCCAAAGTCTGCTCAAGTTATCACTATGAGAAATAAAAACTGAAGGAAAAGGTGATGACCCAAAGTTGTTAAATTTGTATAACCTGGTAGTATCATCAACAGTTCCAGTAGCAAGGAAATTTTGAGGATTTTTAAAATCCTTGATTACAACTTGGTGAGGTGTAAACGTCACAGTTTTACCTTCACTTGAATGAGTAATTTGATAGATTGATAACAAATTGCAAGAAATTTTTGGAACACACAGTGCATCAATAAAATGACCATTTTCTACTAGAACTATTCCAGATCCTACAACACTTAGAGATCTATCATCACCAACAAATATTTGTTTGGTGTTACATTCATGTATAGTAGAAAAGATGGCTTGATACTTAGCCATATGATAAGATGCTCTAGAATCAATGAGCCATTCAATTGAAGTATAAGAAGAAGATGCAGTATAAGAGTAACCAGAAGCACAAAGTTTATGTCCATGAGAGGTAGATTCCAAAGACGAATCTAGGATAATGTGGTGCTTCTTCATTGTTGCTTCCAAGGCTTCCATCTTCTTAAAACACTTAGATTCATCATGATTATCTTTCCCACAAAAATTGCAATGACGCCCAGTCTTCTTTCCTTTTAGCTTGGATCCTTTTTCATTTGTTAAAGAAGGGGCTGACTGAGAGGGTTTGGGACCCTTGTTGTTTGGCTTATTATTGAGAAAATTTAGTTTCTTGGGAGGCTTGGACTTTTCTTTCTGTTGGGACAATAAGGCTTTCCCAGATGTATCTACATTGTTAATTATTCCAAGATGAATGAGCTTATCTTGCTCTCTAATTAATGAATCACAAAAGGATTCAAGACTAGGCTCTTGATAGCTAACTGCAGTCAAGTATTCTTTCATGGAGTATAATGTAGATACAAAAACAGAATATGCAGGTCCAAGTTTGGAAAGAATATGATAAATACGTTGTTTGTCTTCTTTCTTAATCTTGAATTCTGCACATAAGAGTCTAAAAGTTTTATACTTAGATAAATAGTCTTGAATGCATGAAAAATCATTTGGATTTAAGAAAAGAAACTAATTCTCAAGTTGATGACCCTGAATTTCATTGTGTTTACCAAACACAGATTCCAACTTTTCCCAAGTTATATCAGGTTCATCAATTCCAGATATGTGGAATCGCAAATTGGTAGAGATTGACATCCCAATCAATCCACGATCTTCATCACATCTATTTTCCCATTTAATTTTCTTATCATCATCAGTGGGTTCTGTTTCTTTCCCTGAGGTTATCCCAAAAATCCCTCTACTTCGTAGAACATCCTCCATATGAGATTTCCCTGAAAAATAGTTAGAACTTGTAAGTGTAATATCACAAGGGGAGGCCATACTATAAAATAATGGCTAAAAGAATAGAAAATAACTATTTGGATGCAAATATCTCAAAAAAATATGTGGTTTTAAAAAAAACGACACTGAAAATTGATTCTGGATGATGAAGTTATGCTTGATCAAAGAAAATGTTGAAGATATCCCCAATAGTGACATGACAGATATTAACTTGACCAACTAAAAGAAAGAAACCCCCCTCTTCCCAAGATCAACCTTTGACAATCACTTTACAATAAAGTTGATTTTAAGTGAATCACTTTTTTTTTTTTTTTTAAGTGAGATGCACTTTTACAATAAAGTAACTTGAAAATAGAAATTGCATGCACTAAAAAGTAGCTTATTAAGATTTGAACTCAAGACCTATTAAGGAATAAAGCAACTTTGGACCAAGTGAGCTAAGTTTAAAAGGTACGTAAAAGAATGGAAAGAGGAAGGGGGATTTTTTTTTTACTCTTCTCTCTCGTTCTCCGTGCTTGCCTTTTTTTCTACAAATCACAAAAAAATGAAAAAAAAAATTCCACACAATGGAGTTAGATCTTGGTTAGCTTACCCGGAAAGCCTATGTTTTCAAGTTTTCTTGTTGTTTCTGATTTTCCATGATCGCACAAGGTGCATGACAAAGAGCATGCATGGCCAAGAAGACAAGGAAAAAAAAATCCCTTTCTGTTTCCGATTCACCGTGATTGCCCAAGGTGCATGGCAACGAGCATACCCAGCCAAGGAAGGCAACAATCCGAGACTAAAATAGTAAATATCTAATAATAAAATTGATAAAATATGAGAGATTTAAAAAAACAAAAACAAATCCATCACTGTAACATTATACCTTCATATTTTTCGAAATGGGTGTTTCTAGAATAAACAGAAATAGATTTTGATGAAACGAAAACTATTTTCCAATGGAAACGGTGCTCTAGACGCAATGGAACAACTCCCATAGGCCAAAAATGCATAGAAAATTCAGAAATAGAAACCCTTTCAAAGTTTCAGCAACACCGGTTTCAGATCTTGATCAAAACCGAAAGAGGCTCTTCATAAACGCTCTAATACCATGTTTGGGTACACAGGGTACTCCCAAATGACCGAACACCTTCAACAACCACTTCACACAAATAGATCATAGATCAACACACCGATGTTTGTCATGTGGTTAAACCCCTTGAGAGGGAAACAGTCCACGGCCACAGCCAAATAGCTACTTGGAGCAATTTATTATGCAAAAGAAAGAAAGTTACATGAGCTTCTCATAATCGATCAACTAGCCAAGGACCCTCTATGCTCTTTAAATAGAGATCATAGACCAATCAGGTGTTAATCCACAGATAAATGGTAGGTATGATCTAAGAGAAGTTGAACCGTTGGATCACTCTATGTCTAGAACATATCGTGACCGTCGGATTAGAATATTTACAAATGCATACTAATGCATACTAAAGAAACACACTTTTACCTAACAAATATATTACACAAGTTGATCTTAACTAACTCCTAAGTTTCTAAATATCCTAACATGGAGGAGATACCCATTTACTATCTGAAATTTGTTAGATGAAACCAACATTGAGGAGTTTTTGTAACTCTTCTTTAACTATGTCCTTCAAAGCAAGGTTCATCCTCCTCTGAGGCTCCGTTATAGGGGCTTTACTAGAATCCATGTAAATATGGTGAATACAAGTGTCAGGGTGTATACAATTCATATTAGTGTACTCCCATGCAAATGTTTTGGATTGAATTTTAAGGACTTTAAGCAATTGTTCGTGTTGACTCTCGGTTAACCCTACATTTATGTGTAGAACTTTTCCAGGGATCACTTCACACATAATGGTATAAGACCCTATATGCTCTTCAATTGAAAATACACATGGTGTATCCAAGAATGTTCAGAGGGCCATATTTTCTTGAAACTCATCTCAAAATTTTTTATTGAATTGAGAAAAAGACTGAGGAAAATCTATACAAGTGGTTGAGGAAACAAATTGGTTTAACACATTCTCATTAGTCCGCTCCTAAAGTTCACAGGAGTTGTAACACCCCGGTTTTGACCCCATTTGCATTTGAATAATATGATGTAAATAATCATGGTGTGGAGCTCAAGGAAAAATCCCCACCATCGATTTAGTGTTTATGTTTCGGCGATTAAGATTTATCCCAATGACATTTTTATGCTACCTGAATGTTATAAGTTTGGACATCGGGTTAAATTTGCGATTTTTAATTTAAATCCTACAACTTGCTATGTCGATGCAACAAAATGAGATGGGGGCATGATTTTTCCCAAGGATAAGGGGGGGGATTGCAAGAGTGGGAAGAAATTCGAAATGGGCAGACCACCATTTTTGGAAAAACTTTTTTTAAAATTTTCTTAGGAAAGAAAACACCAAAAAAACTCCTTCATTTCCCTCATGCAATCATGTTTCACCTTCCCCTCATGATTTGGGGTGGTGTGTGGAATGTTTTTGGTGAATCCAATCTTCATTCACGTAGCAAGAAAAACCACTCTGTGTCTTGATCCTTCACATATTTTCTTATTCTGTGAATTGTTTTCCTTTTTATGATTTTTCTGTCTGTTAGTCATTTCCGGAATGCGAATGCCTTGATTTTGATTTGTGTTTATGAATTGAATGACCAACAAACAATTTCATTTTTGGTAATTGCAATAATCGGTCTAGATCAGGCAATGCTCAAAAATTCATGATTGTTGTGTGTGTGTGTGTAGTCCTTGGCTTCTATTACATTTTGTTAATCCTCGAACTGAGATCATTGTGTCTACATCCATGTTTGACATCTTAACTGATTTGGGGAATGGAAATGGAGTTTGGACATGCTTGATAAACCTAGTGTGTGAAAGAACCTCACAGACTAATCTATAGGGATGGTTTTGTTCTTTGCATACCATGAATAGTAATAGAAGGGAAGGCATGGCCTGAGAGACTATGTAGCAGAGAAGGGGATGTTTTCTTGTGTTGGGTGCGTAAATTTTTAGAAGTTGGGATAGATCTGGTGTAGGTATCCATAGCTCTGGGATTGAGATCACTAGCTTAGTAGTCAGTCTTTCGACCTCCTTAGCAGCCTGGTAAACCCAACTAGAATGATGACTTCGCTGGTAGTCTGATAAACCCATCTATTGGTTGGGTTGTGTCTCATGTGAATTTTGGCTATGTGTAAATCACTGCCTGTGTAAGTCTGATAAACCCAACTAGAAGAATGGCTTGGATAGTAGCCTGATAAACCCATCTCTTGGCTTGGCTGTGACTTGTATAAAATTTGGCTATGTGTAAATCACTGCCTGTGTAATCCTGATAAACCAAACTATGTTGGCTTGGCTTAGTTTTATCGTATCCTTGGATATGGGGAAGTATGCTAGTGTTCTTTATTCCTCGGGGAAATCATGCCCAGCTTGGGGGTGGGAGTGTTGTTGAGAGATTGATGAGCACACTGGCCTATGGTTGGGTGGAATGTTGCAGCAACATATCTAGTTGCGAGACAAGTTTCTGATAAAGATAAGTATTTCATGTGTTTTAATCCTTGCAGCTATACTTGTTTCTAAATGAATATGAATATGATGAATGCTTGAATGGAATGTATATTTCATGAATGATGTATATGTGTATGTGATTTTATTTCAATGAATTTTCTAAGTTGTTATGTAGCTAGATCAGTTGGATTCGTGATGGCCTAGATTCTTAAAAAAATCAGTTTTAGACTTAGAATATTTTCATTAGCAGATCAAAATTCCATAGATTTAGCCTTTCTGCAACTTCCTTTCCATAACTTGCGAGATGAGGGATGTAGAAAATTTATTTGGAAATTTCGATCTCCGCATTTTCCTTTATGCAATTCCGGGATGCAAAACAATTCTTTGGAAATTTTGATCTCTGCATTTTCCCTTCCGCATTTTCCTTTCTGCAATTTGTGGGATGCGAGATGTGGAAATGTCCTTTGCTGGAATCTGATTTCAGCAATTTGCCTTCCGCAACTTGCAGGATGTAGGATACGAGATGCGGAAATGACTTATGGTAGATTTTGATTTCCACAACTTTGATCTCTGCAACAACCATTCCGCATGCGATATGTGGGATGCGGGTGCAAGAGTGAAATTTTATATGTTTTCTGATTCCGCAAGTGAATCTCTTTGCACCATTGATTTTATACGATATGATTCTCCACCGTTAAATCTCTCTGCGATTGGGGAAGATAAAAAGTTATACACGATCTAGATCAGAATGTTACCAGGGGAAATTCTTGCTTGTGTATATCTTTAAAGAAAAAAACATAATCTAGAATCATCACATGAATGCCGAATCAAAGATAGGTAACTCAGGTAGAAGAGTTGGGTCGCATTCTCTCCTCCGGGGTGGGAGGGGACGTGACAGTGTGGTATCAGAGCTGTTGGTTGCAGCGTTGGGCCTAGATAGGCCGAAAAGAAAAGTGGTTATAGTATTGGGCTTCGATGGGCCGAGTTGGACAGTTACATATATTTTGGTTAATAGTTCCAACATATTGTTGGCCGCATAATAGAGAAAAAAACCTTCCATGGGAACTGGGTAAGTGATTTTTATTTTGATTATATCTAACAGTTTTTTTATCTAACACATTTTTGCAGAATTATAGTCACCTTCAAAAAAGGCAGTGCGATTCTAAATAGTTGGTTCAGCCATGAGGACAAACGATATGAATGATTATGTAGGGGACCCTAATGCGCACAAGGAATATGCTATGGGGTAAACTGTCAGAATTGGAAATTCTTAGACAGAGTCTAACGGGAGGAGGTTTCAAGTTACTCACCCAAAATTTGCAGCCACCATGAGAAGCCTAAGGGTGGAGAAACAAAGCTACAGAGCAGACAATGAAAGATTGATTAGGGCTCAGGAGTGTTGAAATATTATAACTTCAAAGAATATTCTATATATATCTTTTTGTGGTCCTCGATGGTCCTACCGGTAGAACCACTTGTATTACATTGTACTCCGATGCTCCTAATTGGAAGAACTAATAAGATTCATGAGGTAGTCCCCTCTAATTGTAAAGGTGGGTCATCAGCACCCCAGTGTGGTTACTTGATCCTACATGTGTAAATCGAGCCTACATGATTTAACTTAAGCCTACATGTCAAATGATTTAACTTAAGTGAATGGATGAATATGAATAGAGGTGTACTGCTCCTCATTTGAGACACACACTCTCACTTGTGTAGCGCATTAGTGGAGAAGAGAAGTAGCTGGAGAAGGAGGAGGATCAGGCTTTGATCTCCTTACTGGTTTTATCTTTTATCTTTTATCTTTTTGGGGCATCTATACTGAGGAAGATTTTGCTGGGTTTTTCCCTTTAGGATTTTCCCAGGATAAATCTTTGTGTTCCTTTTGTATGGTTGTGCTTTTCTATCTTTTAGTGATCCTGTTTATATGCTTTTGTTATGAAAATGAAATGAAGTACTAATGTCTTAGCTAAGCATATGAAACGTTAACATGGTATCAGAGCCACCCTGAAAAGAAGACATTATGCAGATATAGAATCTAGGGCTTCTTATTTTTTGGTTCTCTCTCCACAATCGATCAGCAAAAGAAGGCTAGGCTGACTCTCCATTGAAGGGCGCATCTTTCTATCGAAGCAGAATTCGATTCCGAGCATTTTTCAGTTTTCGGTGTGGGAAATTAGGGCTTCTTACAGAAGAAGAATTTTTGAGTGAGCCCAACATAGGATTTCTCTCTTCATCATAATTGAAGTTTATAGACCTGGATCAATATTTTTGGTTGGGTGAAACTCCGGGAAATTCAAACCCTAGTTTGACCCGGAGCTAGAAAAACCCTAAATACTAAAACTGCTAAGTTTTGGTATATTCGCTATATTCCAATATTGGAGAAGGTTAAAGAGATGAAAATTGTAGAGGAAAAAGATAAAATCCTGATGTACACTGTGCCCAAACTGAATCCTCAAATTATCTATATTTGGGGAGATATGATCCCTCCAAGTTAGGGTTCCATCCTCTTCTAGAATTCATCCCTAAACAGGACACCTGGGGAAAATTGCTATATATTGGGATACAGAGGTCCAAATTGAATTCCTGAAGATGTTCTAGAAATATCATGGAGTTTAATTTCTATGGTCCAAATTTCAGAACCAAAAGATGAAACAGTGACACGTGACAGTCCGTACAACTTTGTTGTTCTAAACAATCCTGTAAAAGGTCATCGTGGGAAAAGGATCATAAATCCCAATTGGTGAAAAAAATTCTGATGAAACCTATGGTGTTGGATCAGGGACATGTGAGGTTACCTCAGTGTGAAATTTTAGACACATAGGAGCAGTAACTTCAGATATATCACAGAAACAGTGGCAGACATTTCTACAGAAGAAATTGGAAAACTAGGGATTCCTGTTCCGGGAGCTTCCCTCCATTTGAAGAGATCTATCTTTCTATCCAATCAGATATTAAAGATTCCAAGTTTTGGAAATTAGGGTTTCTCTGACAAACCCTATATCAGCTAGTTCTGGAAGCAGGACAGACACCTCAAATTGGTAAGATCTAATCTTTTGCTATTTGCATTTGAGGTTCTCATTTCAAAGTGATCTATCATATCAGCTTGATGATAAGCTTGGTAAAGTTGACAACTTCCAAGAATGGAAGTATTTGATCTCACTGAAGAAAATGAATTGGACACCTACATGAGTAGAGAGGTTCCATTTCCATACGGAGGTGAGGCTCAAATCCTTATGCAAGAAGAACTTGATCAAGGCCAAGAAGATCATTGTTGATTGAATCATGGATCAACTTGTACCACAAGTGTCTTCCCTAAAGACACCGAATATGTTTGATTCCTTGATCAAGATATTTGAAGATAATAACTTAAATCAGAAGATGGATTTGAGAAAACAGTTGAAGAATGTGAAGATCCAGAATGCAGAACAACTTGAAGCGGTAGAAGAAGAAGTGGAGAATGCAAAAGTGGTGATAGCCACCTAAAATGGCCTCCCAGGATCATGGGATTCATTCATGCAAAGAATGTATGCCAGAAGGAAGTAATTACTTTCATCTTGACTCATAAGAAGAGAAGAAGAACATGGGAGAAATTGAAGATCAAGCTCTCACCATTCAAAGAAGATCCCTCAAGCAATGAGGAATATGAAGAACTCAATTCTTGAAGAACCTCTTATTCATCTTATCATTTGGATAAGAAATGATGATTTCATGAATGTAGAAGATGATAAAGCAGAATGATCAAGATGGAGTCTACCCATGAAACAAATAAAAGATAAGTATTCAATTGTCATTTCATGATATTTTTTTGTTATTCATTTGATTATATTCAGTTGATGTGTTATGCATGATAGATTGTTTGCATTAATGACTGTATACTACTAATATGCATGTGATGGGTAAGTAGCTCATGGTGCTATACAACTCTCCATTGCTACTTATCAAACCTCTTTGCTAACATATTGGATTAGTGCACAATCTCAATGATGTCATGGTAGAGATGGAAGGCATATAGAAAGTTTATGTGAGATATGGATGAATGTTGTATTGACTAAACAGTTGCATGATGCATAAGAATTTGTCGTTATGCATATGTTTTATGAAATTGTTCTAACCATGCAACTGGTGCATTTGAATTGTAGGAAAGGTCCTATACAACCTCCTACAAGAAAAGAAGGATGAGACTTGTTCCGTTCCGAAGAACAAGTGAGGACAATTCAAGATTCACTCCAATAAACATGAATCTGAAGCTCCAAAGGTCAGAGACACCATGACAGAAGAAAGAGATTCAGAGAGTGGTAGATCCACCTTGAAGGATGAACACCACCATGAGTACAAGAGATAACTCAAGATGAAGAAAAGAATGCTATGAAATAAGCTATGATAAAAAAATAACAGTTGATCATGGGGAATGATGTATACGATATGATTTTGAGACATAAAGGGAAGTATGTAGTATATTCCATATGGATCTACAAGAACAAGTGTACAAAGCAAGGTTCGTGATTTTCCTCAGAAAGAATAGACTATGACATGACATACTCTATTGACCAGTATATATCAAGCATAGAACCACATGTACAGAATTGAAGATGATACTCCACTTCAGGGGGAGTGACTACAGAAAATTATATCTGAGTTCGACATGGTATGACATGATGGATAGCTTCGTGATGGATCGAGACTTTACCAAGAGTAAAATGGGTTCCAACCTTCAAGGTTGAATTCAGAAGACTAGGATATGTTGATGAACTGAGAAGACAAACTCATAGAAGATGTTATGATACTAGAATCATGTTTGGGATATAGTACTCAAACCAGAAAGAAAGAATGTGGTATCTTCCAAATAGATTTTCAAGATAAGATATGTTGCTGATAGAAGTAAGGTAAGACTTATGGCTAGAGGTTTCTATCATAAAGAGGGAATTAATTCTGAAGAGACACTTACTCCAGGAAGCAAGGTACACTTCCTTCAAAACTATCATGGTAGTTTATTCCATGATGAAGTAAAGACAAGACTTCCTTAATGGTATGATTGAGGAAGAGTTTTACATCGAATAGTCATGAGGATTTGAAGTTGAAGATAGATGGAATCAAGTATGCAAGTTGAAGAAGACCCTCTATGTCCTGAAGCAAGCTCCCAGAGCTTGGTAGATAGTTTCCTGATGAGCATGGGATTTTCCAAGAGTAAAGTCGATCCTAACCTTTCCTACAAGGTTGTAGAAGATGAACCTGTCATTCTATTACTATATGGGGATGACCTATTCTTCACAGGGAATGAGAAACAGATCATGGAAAGCAAGAAGAAACTAGCAGAAGAATTTGAGATGAAAGACCTTGGGTTAATGCATTATTTCCTAGGTCTGGAAGTATGGAAAAGTTCAGAAGGAATATTTCTCAACCAGGGAAAGTATGTGGTAGAGATATTGAAGAGATTTAATATGTTGGAATGCAAAGTCATGGCCACACCCATGGACTCCAACCTGAAGCTGTTAGCTGATGACTCATTAGAGTTAGTGGATGTGACTCACTACAGACAGATCATTGGGTCATTGATGTACTTAACAAATACCAGCCCAGACATTTGTTTTTCTATGAACACCTTAAGTCAATATCTTGTTCAACCAAGACAGGTTCACCTAGTAGCTGCAAAACATGTGATGAGATATCTGAAAGGGACTATAGACTTTGGTCTATACTATGATGGTAGCCATGAGTATAGATTGTATGGCTACACAGATGCAGATTGGGCTGGAAGTATCTTAGATAGGAAAAGCACTTCAGGTAGATGCTTTTGTTTGAGGTCTGCTATGAGTTCATGGTTTAGCAGGAAATAGTCCTGTGTTTCTCTTAGCACGGTTGAAGCAGAATACATAGCATATTGCTCTACTAAGTTGTGAATCCATATGGCTTCAAAAGCTAATATCAGGTCTCTTTGACCTAAATATGGATACTACAATGATTCTATGTGATAACCATAGTTGTGATGACAAAGAACCTTGTGTTCCAACGTAACACGTAGAAATCCGGTATTTCTACATATAAGATAAGATGCAGATGATGATACTGTAGATGCAGATGATGGTGATTCAGTATTTCTATACTGAATATAGAGATGATGATGTTTTAGTATTCCGATACTGAATATGTAGATGATGATGATTTCAGTATTCCCATACTGAAGATATAGATGATGATGATTTCAGTATTCCCATACTGAAGATATAGATGATATTTCAATATTTACATACTATAGATACAGATGATGGTGATTCTGTATTTCTATACTGAATATAGAGATGATGATGCTTTTAGTATTTCTATACTAAAGATATAGATGATGATGCTTTTAGTATTCACATACTGGAGATACATATGGTGATAGTTCAGTATTCACATACTGAAGATGTAGATGATGATGGTTTGGATGATGATGTATTGACGAAGCCTCTGCCTCGAGTAGAGTTCGAACACTTTCGATACAAGCTTGGTGTTGTTCGGAAAGACCTTCCTCAAAAGGGGGAGTAGTGATGTTGCAGTGGGATTGTATCATCCCTTGGAATTTTCCCTAAAGTGATCTGGAGACCTCGGTCCTCGAGAATGAAGAGGGATTGTATCATCTTGAGACATCTGTCCACAATAGATATGGTGACCTTGGTCTTCGAGAACGTGGTGGGATTGTATCATCCCTGGGAACTTTCCCTAAAGTGATCCGGAGACCTTGGTCTTCGAGAATGAAGAGGGATTGTATCATCCTGGGACATCTGTCCATAATAGATCCCGTGACCTCAGTCCTTGAGAATGTGGTAGGATTGCATCATCCTTGGACATCATCCTAAAGTGATAGGGAATGATTCTCCCGTAATCAATCTGGTGGCTTCGGTCCTTGAGAATGTGGTAGGATTGCATCATCCTTGGACATAGTCCTAAAGTGATAGGGACTGATTCTCCTGCAATCAATCCGGTGGCTTCGGTCCTCGAGAATGTGGTAGGATTGCATCATCCTTGGACATGGTCCTAAAGTGATAGGGATTGATTATCCTGTAATCAATCCAGTGGCTTTGGTCCTCGAGAATGTGGTAGGATTGCATCATCCTTGGACATAGTCCTAAAGTGATAGGGACTGATTCTCCTGCAATCAATCCGGTGGCTTCGGTCCTCGAGAATGTGGTAGGATTGCATCATCCTTGGACATAGTCCTAAAGTGATAGGGACTGATTCTCCCGTAATCAATCCGGTGGCTTCGGTCGTCGAGAATGTGGTAGGATTGCATCGTCCTTGGACTTAGTCCTAAAGTGATAGGGACTGATTCTCCCGTAATCAATCTGGTAACTTCGGTTGTCGAGAATGTGGTGGGATTGTATCATCCCTAGACTTTAATTCCAAAAGTGATCCAAAGACTTTTTGTCTTTGAGTTGTGGATTGCAGGTTGTTGCTACTGATGATGATGTCGTACTAATCAAAAAATCAAAGTATGATGATGATGATGTACTAATTGAAAGATCAGAGTACGATGACATACTGATCGAAATATCAGAGTATGATGATGACGTACTGATCGAAAGATTAGAGTATGATGATGATGACATACTGATCGAAAGATCAGAATATGATGATGATGACGTACTAATCTAAAATATCAGAGTATGATGATGACGCACTATGATTATGATGTTTCTAATTGAAAGATCAGAGTATGATGATGATGTTTCTGATTGAAAGATCAAAGTATGATGATGATGTTTCTATGTTGATGATTTTTCTGATTGAAAGATCAGAGTATGATGATGATGTTTCTGATTGAAAGATCAGAATGTGATGATGATTATGATCGACAGGTCAGAATATGATGATGATGATGTTACTGCTGATCGAAAGGGCAAAGTGTTGATGATGATATTGCTGATCGAGAGGTCAAAGTACTGAAGATGTTGCTGCTGATCGAAAGGTCAAGGTGCTGAAGATGTTGTTGCTGATCGAAAAGTCAAAGTGCTGAAGATGTTCCTGATCGAAAGGTCAAAATGCTGAAGATATTGTTGCTGATCGAAAAGTCAAAGTGCTGAAGATGTTGCTGATCGAAAGGTCAAAATTCTAAAGATGTTGTTGCTGATCGAACAGTCAAAGTGCTGAAGATGTTGCTAATCGAAAGGTCCAAGTGCTGAAGATGTCATTGCTAATTGAAAGATCAAAATGCTGAAGATGTTGCGGATCAAAGACTAAAGATGTTGCTGATGATGAAGACTGAAGATTGAAGATGAAGACTACATGATGTTGAAAAGCTTCCAATGATTTATAGATGTGTTACCCTGTTGATGTTAATGATGTCCCCTATCTCTACTCTTGTTGTTGTTGATGTTGTTGTAGAATACCCTTCTTGTTAAGGGGGAGTGTTGAAATATTGTAACTTCGAAGAATATTCTATATGTATCTTTTTGTGGTCCCCAATGGTCCTACCGGGAGAACCACTTGTATTACATTGTACCCCGATGCTCCTAATCGAAAGAACCAATAAGAGTCATGAGGTAGTCCCCTCTAATTGTAAAGGTGGGTCATCAGCACCCCAGTTTGGTTACTTGAGCCTACATGTGTAACTCAAGCCTACATGATTTAACTCAAGCCTACATGTCAAATGAGTTAACTTAAGTGAACAGATGAATATAAATAGAGGTGTAATGCTCCTCATTTGAGACACGCACTCTCACTTGTGTAGCGCATTAGTGGAGAAGAGAAGTAGCTGGAGAAGGAGGAGGATCAGGCTTTGATCTCCTTGCTGGTTTTATCTTTTATCTTTTATCTTTTTGGGGCATCTATATTTAGGAAGCTTTTGCTAGGTTTTCCCAGGATAAATCTTTGTGTTCCTTTTGTATGGTTGTGCTTGTCTATGTTTCAATGATCCTGTTTAGATGTTTTTGTTATGAAAATGAAATGAAGTACTGATGTCTTAGCTAAGCATATGAAAATTTAACAAGGAGGAGCAAAATCAGCTAAACACAGCCATATTGCATAGTTTGACAGGATTTAAGAGAAAGATGAACTCTAGGGACCGCACACTAAATCCATAAGGAAGTAAGAACACTTCTATAAGAGGAAAGCGATCTCCTAGTGGGTCGTCTGACTCCGAAAAATCCACTGATGGTTCAAGTTTTTCCCCTCATTGGAATAAAAGGAAGAGATCTCCTAGTGGGTTGTCTGAATCTGAAAGATCCACTGAAGATTCAGGCTCTTCATCTCATAGGGGTAGGAGGAAGAGGCATTACCAGAACCTCTCACGAGATGAATTCAGGAAGGAAAATTTTCCTACCTTCAATGGTGAGGTAAAGACTAGTCAAGAAGCTGAAGCTTGGATTCTGGGAATAAGAAAATATTTTCAAGTCCAATATTATTTTGGAAATATGAAAGCTCGAGTAGCCATTTTCAATCTGATAGGGAGAGCATATATTTTGTGGGAACACTTCAGGAAAGTAAAGAAGATAAATGAAAGTAATATTGTCTCGAAACAGTTCCAAAAATATTTCAAGCAGAAGTACCTGTTTGACCAATACTATGATGATAAAATAAAAGAATTCCATGAGCTGAGATTGGGACAACAGACTGTAGTAGGGATTTCTCCCTTGCTACAGGGTAGGAATGACTACCTTCTGTCTATAGGACGAAAGGATAGGTTCCTGTGTGGAAATGCAAAAAAGAAAAGCTGAAATGAAACTGGATAGAAATGAAAGCAAATATGGACAAGAAATGGCTGTGAGCCCCTCTGCAAACAAGGTTAGGGATTTGCTCCGAGAACCTGCAAACAACTATTAAAAACAACAATAAACCTGCAAAACAAGTTAATAAACAAACCTGCAATAAAATATGGGTTAGAAAACAACTAATCTACTAAACAAAAGCATGAACAAATAATGGTATACCTCTTCTTTGGTGCAATGGGCCACCATGCCCTAGATGGAAGAAGGGGATTTGCTCCGAGAACCTACAAACAACTATTAAAAAAAACAATAAACCTGCAAAAGAATTTAATAAACAAACCTGCAAGAAAATATGGGTTAGAAAACAACTAAACTACTAAACAAAAGCATGAACAAATAATGGTATACCTCTTCTTTGGTGCAATGGGCCACCATGCCCTGGATGGAAGAAGCACCTCTCTATCTCACTCAACAATGGAGGAGCTATGGCTCAATGGGGAAGATGAGTGGATGAGAAAGGGAGGTGGGTGGCTTGAGAGACAAAGGGTCTCAAGGAATCCACGGGTAGCATAACAGTATGCAAGGGAAGAGTTGTTTGAGAGTGACCCTCGCCCCTCCTTTTATAGCTTTTTTGGGGACATTTAGGGTTTTAAGCCCTTGGTCAAAGCTTTAGCCCCTTTTTTGGGATTTTATCCCCTTCCACCCTAACTTTAGCTCCTTTTATGGTTTTAGGCTTCTTTTTGGGGTTTTTAAGCCCTTTTACTCATTTTTAAGCCTTTTTTAGGGTGTCGGGGTCTAATGGGGTGATACGAAGGTCATGCATGGGTGTCCTTGGGTGGTGTAGGCCATGTAGAGCTGAGTGACGGATTTTTTGGGTTAACATAGACTATGGAGGAATATGCGAAAAAATTCTTGGAACTACTAAGGTATGTCAGGTATATTAAGGAAGAGAAGGTAAAAGTCCAGCGCTTTTTGAGTGGACTACCTCAGTCCTACAAAGACGGAATTGAGTTCTATGAACCCAAAACTCTAGAAGAGGTGATAAGAAAATCTAAGTACTACTATGAGAAAATAAAGAGAAAACATGACTACCACAAGGAATTGAAGAATAAGATGAATGATAAGTATGATCAGAGGAAGAGAGGTTTCAAACCTCTTAACTTCTGGAATTAGCAGAAGCAACCATTCCAAGCTAAGAAGTAGCCAACCAGAGTAATGGGAGAAAATCCAAGAGAACTTCAATAGAACAGAGCACCACTCCAATGTTGGAAATGTGGAGGACCCCATCTGCGCAGGTTCTGTCCACTAGAGAACGAGAATGCAAGGTCAACATGAAATATTCAAGAGGAAGAAACAGTGGGACAAGTAGCAAGGGCAACACCTAGAATTTATGCAGCATTGGAAGATCACTAGGAGGATCACCAGCCAACAGTGGTTGAAGTTGCATGTAATATTATTGAGCAATGTATTTCTATTTTGATTGACCCCGGTTCTACTCATAGTTACATTTCTCCTAGAGTAGTGGAGGTTTGTTCTCTTAGGAAAGAAAATCATAGCAAGTCATGGTTAGTTTAGGTAGCCACTAGAACTAAGAGAATAGTTAATGAAGTGGTGGAGAAATGTCCATTGGTGATTAATGGACTGGGCACTTGTGTATATCAGAACATTCTACCACTCGGTTACTAATATGTTCTCATTGGAATGGATTGGTTATAAGCTCACAGGGTGAAGCTTGACTGTTATAACAAAAAATTTGAATGCATGGATGTAGAACGGAACCCAGTAGTTGTAAAAGGCATACCAAAGGTAATTTATGTAAGGCATATTTCTAAGATGCAATTGAAGAAGTTTTGTAGAAAAGGTTGTCAGTTGTATGTAGCCCATATTGAGGAGGTAGAAGATAATGAAACTCTCAAGTTGGAATACTATAACGTGTTGCAATAATTCAAAGATGTTTATCCTGATGAGATTCCAGGGCTTCCTCCAAAGAGAGACATTGATTTCACGATTGAGCTTGTTCCAGGAGCAGCACCAATGTCCAAAGCACCTTACAGAAGGAGTACACTAGAAATGTTAGAGCTGAAGATGCAACTGTAATAACTGTTGGAGAAAAAGTATATGAGGTCAAGTGTGTCTCCTTGGGGAGCACCAATTCTGTTCATGAAGAAGAAATATGGTACACCCAGATTGTGTATTGATTACAAGCATCTGAACACAGTCATGGTCAAGAACAAATATCCCTTGGAAAGAATTGATGACCTCTTTGATCAAATGAAAGGAGAAAAAGTATTTTCCAAGATTGACTTGAGGTTTGGTTACCATCAAGTGAGAATCAAGGACAAATACATTCATAATAAGACAACCTTCAAAACAAGCTATGGAAATTATGAGTTTGTAGTGGTACCATTTGGTCTCACAAATGCGCCAGCAACATTTATGTGCCTTGTAGTGAGAATTTCTCCTCACTACAAGGGCAGAAATGGCTCCCTTGTGCCTATAGGGCACAAGGGTAGGTTTCTACCCTTAGAAAACAGTAAAAATGAAATGTAAAAATGACATAAACAGAGCTGCGAATTGAAACTAATCTAAGCTACACTAGAACAAGTAACTGGTAGCTATTGCAAACTAGATCTAAGAGTAGAAAGAAAAAGGAAAGAGATGAAGCATTGTTGAACCCCTCTACACACAGTGGGTTAGGGTTCTGCCTCCAAAACTTGCAAAATAAACCTATACTACTATGAAGACAACCTGCAAATAATGTTAATGGCAAACCTGCAAATGGAAATATTGGTTAGAAAACAAAACAAGTGAATAAACATGCATGAAAAGAAGCTATACCTCACTTAGGTGGAAATGGGCCACCATGCCCTAGCTCATGGGGGCACCTCTCTCTTGGTTGGGAAGTAATGGCTTGGAGAAATGGAAATGGACGAGAGGGAGAGTGGGTGGTTTGAGAGAAGGAGGTCTCAAAGCATCCATGCCCATAACAATATGCAAATGAGGAGTGTTTTGAGAGTGACCCTCCACCCTCCTTATATAGTTTTTCCAAGGGGTTTTAGGGTTTTAAGCCTTTGGTTAAGGCTTTAGCCCCTTCATCCCTAACTTTAGCCCCTTTCAGGGTTTTAGACCCTTTTTTAGGGATTTAGCTCCTGGGGGTCTATTTTGGGCTCTTTTTGGGGTTTTTAGCACTTTTCTTCATCCTTGGGATATTTTGGAGGTGTGGGGGTCAAATGGAAGGTCTTATGGGGTGAAATGAGTGTTGTGAGATGGTATCCTTGGGTGGTGTAGGCCATTGAGAGCTGTGTGGGGATTTTTGGGTTAACATATTGCCCCCTGATGTGTGAGGGCAGGAGCTCAACGTATGGCCGATGGACATCATAGGATTTGCTATCAAGAGGTGGTGCTTCCGGGGCTGGGGCATGGTGGCTTTTGGTTTTGTATTAATTTGGTTCCCATCAATGGGTGAGATACAATAAATGTGTGACATGTATATGGATGAGGTGGGAATTCCCATGCTCGTGACAATGTCAAAAGAATCATTTGATCTATGCTCTAAAATACAAGAGCTGATCATATACAACTGATGTTACAATGCTGGTTGCCTCTATGTGAGGCTGAATACAATACTGATCTGGTACATTGGACCCATGGAATTCTCATGGAGTTCTATATATTCATGACTGACGGTCTGCTGGATCTGGAACGGTACATAGTTGTATGGACTCACTGATTGGGAGTCAGAGTCTCTGTGGTACAAGTATGTTGTATCAATCATAAAGATATATTGAAGCACTACTAGGGCTTCTAAACACTGTCTCCAATGCAACTCAGAAATCACAAGGGACATAACCTATTTAGGTCCCTTGAGTGGACTCACCAATGTTCTAGAGTCGGGTGACATTCGGGATCTTCAACCAAGTATTGTGTGGAACAAACCCTGTACAAATCTCAACGGTGCAATGATGGAGTTGAAGTCAAGCACGTGAGAAACAACCATCCTGAGAGGCACTAAGGACTCCTCTCAAGTGGTCCAAGGAACTCATTAATGATGGTAATGAAACCAAGGTACAAGGACCTCTAGGTCTATCCTCTGGAATAAATGTGTTGGTGTCGACAGAGGGAGACCTACCCCTAGCCAAGGAAATGATGTTTCCTTGACCAGGATCGCAAGGGATAACCGAAAGGTGTGAAGAAATCTACGGACTGAGTCACTGAATTGGGGGGGAGGGGACGGAAGGGAAATACTGAACAGGGGTAGGGGGGGAGGGAGACTCAAACTTCCTTTGTTTAGAGTATGACGGCAGGGCGGACCAGGCAGCAAATGAAACTGACTCAATGGATTGGGATGATAGCTGTAATACCAGGAATGTCACTGCAGATCAGAAATACTTGGAGGAGGTGGACACTTTTGATACTATTGGGATCCAAGGAAGACACATTGCAGAGTACTCTAAGCAAAGGCGACCCAATATGGGAATGCTGCCAAACTGTTTTGTGGAGTGGTGTCTAGAGACACTGTTGTGGTACGATCTCATGGATTTTTGGTGAGCTCGAGAAGGTAAGTGCTTGATGGTGCTTTCAATTTTAGAGAGTCTGAAAGCATGAAGAAGACTCCAGTGGGGGCTCTTTTTCATTGGTAGTCTCCTATGACTGAAAAAGGATAAAAGTATACACAGGAGAGTTCACCCATCCTAGAGGGGATGAGAGACTTCTTTACTGTTGGTAGTCCAATTAGGCCAAAAAATGTTAAACCTATATTGACTGGATGGTCATTCAAATACTTTTACGAGCATGAACAAAACCAAGTTTGCTTGGCAATATTTTCTTGTTGAGATGACTAGAAAAGAGCTTAAGGACAACCGATGGTGATATTTTTCGTAAAGTGTGGCCCCTCTTCCTGAGAAAGCACAAAAGTATGCAGAGGGGAACGGTCTTGGCTTGAGTGTGCCAAGGAGGTCCTTTTCATGAAATGGTCTACATGGTCCGTGAAAGGAGGTAAAAAAGACGATGTAGACACCCTCTCATATACTTTAGAGAGCAGGAAAGGAAGCAGTTGCACTCGATGATTCTTTCATTGTTTTAAGGAGTCAGAAAAGAGCTTAAACGAAACTCCAATGTGGTTGACCATTGGACAGAGGTCCAAAGGTCATCCATGCAGTATGGACAGAGCAAAAGGCTCTCAAACATACCAATACATGCGTGGGATAGATCATGGTAGAGACCTATGAGATAGTGCGGCAGAGGCACGCAAACCGAGGTGGCTCTTGGACTAAGGTCAGGACAGCGTGTGTGTGCGTTGCGGTGGATGAAATTGACTACATACGATGTAATTACAAGTTCGAAGGACTTATATGCCAAATACGTGCAAGAAAAGAAATTGTTTTATGGATAGTGGTCCAGTAGGTCCGCGTAAGGTGCGGTAAAAGGAAAAGACAATCTATGTGGTAAAAATAAAATAAAAGCTAAAATTACAGTCCTTGATGGGCGATGACCTGAGGACACTTCTATGCCAAAAAATAAAGGTGTTTGTGGATGATGGTCCCGATGTCCGCATGTGTTGCGGTGAAAAATACAATTATAAATGAAAAAACAAAAGTATAGTACAATCCTTAACGGGCGGCGGCCTGACAGCTTGCATGAGTAGCGATCGGGAAGTGTGATACGAGTACCAGTCCGTAGACACTCTCATCGTCATGTCATGGCTCATGGATCGAGGTGACTTGTGGGAGATGGTCCTGAAATTGATTAATTAAACATGAGACAATGGTCTCATAACTAGATAGAAATTTGATCCCGGAGGTGTGAGAGGTGTCTCGAACAGGTTCTGGGTGAATTTTGACTAGCAGCTGATGGTGTTGCGTTTGATTTTTGCTGAAAAAGGTTGAAAAACAAGAAAAATAAAATGAATTGACTCATTGGTGATGTTAAGCATAAAATTTATTGAGGTAGAGCCCATTGTGGGGGTTCTCCAAGAGTTGTCCATCAAATTCAATGAAGAGGTATGCCCCCTTTCCAAGACGAAGGTCATTGGCAAGGCGGGGTGATGGAATCTGGTCCTTTATGGGAAGAACCGATTCCATACTATGGTTTAAATGGAATGGGGTAAAACCAAAGGCGGTCTTATAGATCTCTACATCATCATGTAATGGTGTCAGGATAGATCAGGTGAATCTTCCACGACCGACGAGACGGAAGGAAAACTGGTACTAGAGACCATGTAAATGGCATTGGTTGTGGTTTTGTTGGCCTTACCCCTAGTCTCTGTTGGAGGAAGAGGGGCAGGCCTAGAGATAGAAGGAGTCTTTGATGGACCTAGAGGTAGGTGCAGCATCATCTCAATTGGCTGGACATGAGTTAACACATCCTGGGGCCTCAGAGGTACGGTAGGTGGTTCAAGGTACCACACAAGATCTCCCAGTGTGAAATTTTGTAGATTGTGGGTTTCCAAGATAGACTTACTCATGATCTCGAATGGTAGGAAAATAAAAAGGAAAAGGAAAAGGAAAAGGAAAATGATCATGTTGATCGAGAATGAACCCCACTGTTTCCATGGTAACTGAGGTTGAGGTTGCAACTAAGGTTGCAGTTGTGGCTGCGGAAACAACGGAAAATACAGGTTTGATGGACCATCGGTGATGGTGGAAACAAGAGGGTCTATAGAACTGGACATCATGTAGATGGACACGGTGTCTGAAGAAGGCAGTGGGGGGTGAACTTATTCAATCAAGGTGATCTCAAACTCAAGGGAATGGTGATGGAGGTCAGCGAGAGCCATTCGAAATTTAGGAAAGTCTTGGCAATGGTGAGAGTAGTGTCCATACAAACCGTAGAGGGCGCAAGCATGGTTTGTTCTCAATGCCTTGTTTCTAACTATCGGTGCAGTTAGGAGTTCAACCATGGGGATGTTTTCATTTGTATCCATGGCATCCAGATGCTCACAAATCACTGGGATTTTAGGGAAATTCTGAGTTGGATGGCCCTTGTGTTCGCAGATGGCACAAGGTGGGGCTTGTCGTGGTTCCGCGGTGGCTTTGGTGTTCTTTCCCCTAGCCATTTTGGGTTGGGGTGGTGCAGGTGCAGGTACAATGGTTGGCATATGTGGACCTGGTGGGGGGTGAGACTCAACCATGATAGGTTGCACTAGAGTTAACACAACCTGGGTCATTGCTGGTTGAGCTGGTGGATCAAGATACCACATCGAGATCCCCAACGTAAATTTGGGTAGGCTTAAGGTGGCCATGATCGGCTTGCTCATGACACCAGGTGGGGGAAGGAGGAAGGGAATTGTGTGGACAGGGGATGAGCCCACATAACTCCCAACTGGTTGCATGTGGGGGTGAGGTTGTGGTTGCAACTACATGTAATGTTGCTGCTGTGGGTGATGTTGCAGCTGTGGATGCTATTTTGGTTGTGGTTGGGGTTGCGGCTGTGGTTGTTGTTTGGGTGCAGTGGTGTTTGATGAGACCATACACAAGTTCTCAGTTTGCTTTTGTGTCGGTGGTGGTGACACCAACAGGAAAGGAGCCGTCATGGTGGGATCGGTAAACAACCCAAGGCCCACATTCAATGGTGGGGAGGCTGGTGTGTTTTTAACCACAGTGTTGGTTACAAGGATGATGTTAGCATGTGCGGTCGCCCCTTTTGGCTCGGTGGTGGTGATGGTAGGAATAACATTGGCAAGCGCTGTTAACCCTTGTGGATCATGGTAGGTGAGTTGGTCAACCATCACAATCTTCCCTTTGTGGGAGAACATTATGAGGCGGAAGACAGTTGATGCTACGGCTCGCATGGTGTACATGTAACTCCTCCCGAGGAGGAGGTTGTAATCCAGTTGAGCATTGAAAACCTCGATGTCGATCATGACTATCTTTTCAGCTAATGTTATGGGGACATGGGGGAGGATTCCTTGGGATTTAGTGGGGTGTCCATCATAATCCCTCAGAGTCATAGAGGACGGTTGCAGAATTGGTGATCCAAGCTTCTACCAAACTAAGGTAGACATGACACACATGGATGCCCCCTCATCCACTATGCATCAGTGCACAACCAAGTTTCGGATGGATACCAAGATTTGGAAGGCTATAGTTGAGGACATGCGCAGATCTCCGTTCTTTGTGTCAAATGTGATTAGCTCATAATCGGAGGGGTCTACTACCCCTAGAGCGGCTAGAAGGGATTTTCGCTATGTTGGGCACATTTTAAGTACCTCAAGAGTGGACATGGTAGTTAGTGTTTGGGCCAAATCATCCACAATGCTATAGCTGACTGCAGTTCTAGCTGTGGCGTTATTGGCAATTTTGCGTATGGGGGGGCACAGGAATAAAGGTAACTGGAGAGGTAGGTTGGTTTCCTTAGACATGGATGTTGCTGATGAATCCACAGGTTCGGTGGTGGTCCCGTATTGGTTTCTTCTAGTTTGTAAGTTGACCTCTTCAGTGGTCATGGTCATCAGGTGGTGGACACCTGTTTCGGCCATGGGTGGTGCCCTCGAAGCATTGGGATTTGCCTCAGGAGGGGTAGCGGTTGACACCAATCCTTGGATTGGTAGTGGGTTTT
Source organism: Pseudotsuga menziesii (assembly GCA_001517045.1). NCBI lineage: Eukaryota > Viridiplantae > Streptophyta > Pinopsida > Pinales > Pinaceae > Pseudotsuga > Pseudotsuga menziesii. The sequence goes on along the minus strand of LPNX010880849.1, from coordinate 73,795 downwards.
GAAGCACCATGGGAGGTGGTCCTTGTGGTGCTTGGTTCGGTTGGGTTGAGTGGGGGAATTGGAGTCTTATTGGGCCTCATTTTGAATGGCCTTCTTAGCGCGAGCCATGAGGGGACACTCATATGTGTAATGCCCATAAACATCACAGAGTGTACAAGGTTGGTTTGTGCACAACTGAGCATTACATCTTGGTGCATTCTGCCTTGGGGGGTTTTGGGATGGCCGGTTAGCCACAACATTATTGGGAGGGTTCGGTTGCTGACCGCCTCCTTGTGGTTGGTTATTGCCTTGGTTGTGAGGCCAGTTGTTCCTAGATTTCCCTTGTTGGTTATTGGGGGCAGGCTAGTTGAGACGGTTTTGTTGTGCAAACAATTGTCCCAACGGAGCGAGTGGAGCGGGTGGAGTGGGGGCGGGTGCTTGAACTTGTTGCACTAGTGGTGCATCATATATTTGTGGGGGTGGTGGTGCCACGAATGTGGTCATTTTCCCCACATACTGTTGTGTTGGCAAAGCCATGGCCTGAGCCTACTGTGGTGGCACAGGTTGTGCATAAGAGGTTGTTGCTCCGGAATGGGACATCATTCTAGCATATTCTAGAGCTTGGTTTTGGTAAGAAACATTAGCAGTGTTGCTTAGTTGTGGTGCAACGATAGGTGGTGTTGGTCGAGGCGGTGTTTGTTGAGAGACTGAACCTATGATGCCATCCACTACATGGAATGCCCCCAGTGTGTCACAATAAGAGGTACTTGGATGGGGACCATCTGGGATGATGGTATACAAGTATCCTGACTGGGCATAGATGAGGTCAAATTGTTGGGCCTTCAGTATGGCCTCTTCTTCAGATTGGGGATGTTTAGATGCGACATCCTTTGCGATGGGCGGGAGCAAAGTCTTGAAGAACCGATCCACATGAGCAAAGTCTTGAGGAACCAATCCAAGAATATCCTGTCATCAAGTTGGATCTTACACAAGCTACGGCGTCTCCGTCACTCATGGATATGATCGATGATGTGAGTGGCGGTGTTTTGGTGACAGGATAACAGGTTCTCCACTCCCTCATCATATCTGACAGGGAGTTAAAAATACTGTAGGAACATGAAGGCTAGGGAATTGAAGTCGGGGTACTTGACTTGTGCCAGCTCAATGTACCATTTGGTTGTGGCACCTGTAAGGGTGTGTTGGAATAGCCTCAACCTGATGGAATATTCTACGATGTTGTTGGATGAGCACCATAGATGGAATGTCATTATATGATTTTGGGGACATTCCCTGGCTTTGCCTTCAAAATTTGGGATGTCTGAAGGCAGCTTAGTTGGCATGGGTGGCCAAAAATCTTGGTGACGGATGGATTCATTCGTCAATCTAGCCAATTCAGGCAAGTTCAAATGAGCCATGAATGGCATATTTGACCCCACGTTGATGTGGGATGAGGCCGTAGTGGAGGTGGGGTTTACAGGTGCATAATACATCTGCATGGCTAGGAGTGCTTGTAGTGGCACCATGGCATATGGGCCAATTCCCCCAAGTGTTGTCAGTGGGATGGTATGGGTAGCGGGGGCATTTCCCCCATGTATGGTGGTAGGGGCAATGTGAGTGGTTGGTGCACTTCCCCCCTGTGTGGTAGGGGGGATAGTGTGTGTGGAGGGGCCACTGCCCCCATGTGTTACCACTAGGTTAGCTTGGCTGGTCACTATGGGTGGTGGAAATTTTCTAATGACAGTCTACATGAATATTCTTGGACTGCTTGCCACATTATGGGTGACTGGTTGTGATGTGGACATGGGTCCACTAGCTAAGGTTAGACCAAAAAATGGATCCGGGTTTGCACTAGCCATGTGGCTTGATGGTGTGGTGTAGAGGTTTGGTTCAGACTGATATGTGTCTTAATCAGAATCAGAGGCTGTGTGGCCCTCTGATGGCGTGGGAGATCACTGAGAATGGCTACGACGGTGCTGACTGAGTGTTCCAAATGGTGGTGGTTCACCTCTTAGGCATGAGGAAGATCATGGAGGATCAATTATGTTCGCTTATGTGTATGAAACTGGTGGGTATGAAATTTGGACCCCGGTTTCAATGGATTCCTATTGGTTTAAGGTGGTATCTCAGCCACCAAGACTGCTAGAAGACAGTTCTTGGATTGTTCCTCATGGGTCCTTCTACTCAATCAGAAGGGGTCATTGCCTGTTTTGCTTGGCAATTCCTCTCAGTGGCCAGCTACTTTGGGGTTCCTATGGTACTCCTCACAATGAGTTTCTGGGAAAAACTCAAGTACTTCCCATAGTTGAAGCAGTCAAGGACTTATGTCCTCAAAGACTGTAGAGTTGATTGAACTTAGTGTAAATTTGGTAAATTTTAAGGCTTACTCAACGTCATGAACTGAGTTGGGTTAATTATGTGGTATGGTATGTTGGTTTTCTTGTTTGTTTTGGTATTTGATTTGTAATATGGTTTATGAATTCATGGTAGAGTCCATATCATGGTTTTGTATGCAATCATAAATAGAAATTTGTAATCAAATATGGTGATTAACCCTGAATTGTTGGCCTAACTAAGTGTCTACCTCTCAGTGGTATTCTTCTTCAACCAAGAGAAGGTGTTGGGATCTCAACACAATGGGACTAAGCCCATCTGTAGATCCTTAGGTCACCTCCCAAGTGCTAGGTTGGTCAAGCAGGGAGGACGCTTAGCACTGTGAGAAGCCCTCCTTCTCTACCCCCCATACCTTCCAAGTCACCTGGTTTTAGTGGTTTAGGAAAAATGCCATGGAGTGCCTAGATCTATACGAGATGTCCCTTCATCATATCCCAGAATACCCTGGAGGGTGATGACTAGGTAGAGAAGGAAGGGGGCAGCAAGATGGTTAATTTTATGTTATTTTTAGTTAGACTAGTTGATTTTATTAAGCCTTAGTGATTGGATTAGCATATACACATTGTTCATTGATTTATTTGCAAAAATTGAAAACTGGAATTAAAAGAGACCTGTAATGATGGACAGAGGCGGCTAGGCCGCACTAACAGTCCTATAAAATTGGAAATTACTGCTAATTAAATTGAAAAACAACTTCTGTGTGACAAGCCACACATTTCTGACCAAATCCTGCGAGGGGGGCGCAATATTTTTCCAGAAATGAGCGAAGCGATCGCACAAAATGCCAAAACAGCTGCAACTTGAGCTCCTAGGCTGAATTTGCACCTGTTTGAGGATTAAGTGCACCCTGGGTGCTCCTGTCTTCCAATTAAGTGCAACTCCCCTCACATTTTCTCCTGATAAGAGCGAATTGCTCTGGAAAGGGGTGTTTTTGGTGATGCAGGGTCAAATCTGGCCGACAGTAACTAGTACTGGGTTAGTTTGACTTTGCTCGACCTAGCAGAGGCTTCAACACTGACCAAAAATAAGAGATAAATCAAATTTAAGTAGATATAATAGAACATTTTTGAAAACTAGGGTAAAAAATGAAAAACTTGACAAACTTGAGATTTTTTCTCAGGGATCCTATGGGATAAGCCTAGGGGAGTCGCCAAAGCTGTAGTGAGAATTTATCCTCACTATAGGGGTAGAAATGGCTCCCTTGTGCCTATAGGGCATAAGGGTAGGTTTCTACCCTTAGAAAACAGTAAAAATGGAATGTAAAAATGACATAAACAAAGCTGCAAATTGAAACTAAGCTAAGCTACATTAGAACAAGTAAATGGAAGCTATTGCAAAATAGATATAAGAGCAGAAAGTAAAAGGAAAGAGATGAAGCATTGTTGAACCCCTCTGCACACAGTGGGTTAGGGTTCCACCTCCAAAACCTACAAAATAAACCTATACTACTATGAAGACAACCTGCAAATAATGTTAATGGAAAACCTGCAACTGGAAATATTGGTTAGAAAACTGAACAAGTGAATAAACATGCATGAAAAGAAGTTATACCCCACTTAGGTGGAAATGGGCCACCATGCCCTAGCTCATGGGATCACCTCTCTCTTGGTTGGGAAGCAATGGCTTGGAGAAATGGAAATGGAGGAGAGGGAGAGTGGGTGGTTTGAGAGAAAGAGGTCTCAAAGCATCCACGGGAAACATAACAATATGCAAATGAGGAGTGTTTTGAGAGTGACCCCCCACCCTCCTTATATAGTTTTTCCAAGGGATTTTAGGGTTTTAAGCCCTTGGTCAAGGCTTTAGCCCCTTTTTTGGGCCTTTAACCCCTTCTTCCCTAAATTTATCCCCTTTCAGGGTTTTAGCCCCTTTTTGAGGGCTTTAGCTCTTGGGGGTCTATTTTGGGCTCTTTTTTGGGGTATTTAGCCCTTTTCTTCATCCTTGGGCTCTTTTGGAGGTGTGGGGGTCAAATGGAAGGTCTTATGGGGTGAAATGAGTGTTGTGAGATGGTATCCTTGGGTGGTGTAGGCCATTTAGAGATGTGTGGGGATTTTTTGGTTAACATGCCTTATGAATAGTGTCTTCAACAGGTATTTGGACAAATTCGTTCTTTTTTTCCTTGATGACATTCTTGTTTATTCTAAAAATGAAGAAGATCATGAAGAACATTTAAGACAAACAATGAAATTGCTTAGATAAAATCATCTATATGAAAATCTGAGAAAGGGTCACTATTATAAATATAGAATTGTGGAAATTGAACCCAAGAGATAGAACAATTAGACTCACAAAATTGCTAATTGAAGATGCAAAAATTAACACCAAAGGAGATTGAAATTGGAGCATAACACTAATCTATATTGAGTAAGTGTACAATAGACAACCTTTTGAATTAATAGGCTGTTGTAATATATAATTACATGAGATAATTGAATGTATAAATATGCCATTCAAAATAGTCAAAAATCAGGCTTACCAAATTTAGTCAAATCCCCCACAGGTGCATAAAGCAGTTTCCAAATCTAGGTAGATGCTAACGAATTTGCTAAGTCAAGTTGGAAAGATAAAGAGGGATGGAAGTAAAACTCATACATGATTTTATTTGGAGAAAATAAGGGAGGATGATGTGGGAAAAAAACAATTCAACTACACCTAGTCTAGCTTTTCCTTTTTCCTTAAATAAGAAATAAAACAAGGAGGCTTTTTAGAAAAAATAGATATGTGATTTAGAGAATCGGGAATAAAGAAGACATGCTAAATTGGGTTTCCAAGATGTTTCCCAAGTGCTCCATGACTTAGTTTTAGCATGTGTTGACTTCTAGGACATGTAGAAGGCAACTGCATATAATGGAAACTAGGTAATAAGACAAAAATAATTAAATTAATGTCTAATGTAGGTAACTACGGGTTGATTATTCTAACACCCCTCCTTAACCCAGAATTTATGAGTAAATATCAGAAAACTATAGGGCCTAGCAACAAGGCTTAGTCACCCTTTACATACTTCTTTTCCATACAACCAAGGAAAGAGGCAAAAACCCAGTGGGAAAATCCTCCCTTAAACATGGACATGAAAAAAAAAATTGGAAATATTGTCATCAATCATGCTTCACAGCATGATCAGAAATCCCCAACAGTGATTTGATATTGCTGAAGGTCTTCTCACAAAAAAACTTGGTGAATATGTATGCTACTTGTTCTGAAGATGCAGAGAAGAGTAGATCAATGGTACCATCGTTCACAAGTTGTTTGATGTAGTGAATATCAATCTCAATGTGCTTGGTTCACTGTCTCTGAAATGGATCATTACAGATTTGAATGGTTCTCTGATTGTCACAGTAGATAATAGTTGAAAAATATGATTCGAAGCCACATTCTCCAAGTATCCCATGCAACCACAAACATTAAGTTGCTGCATTTACAACTCCTCTATACTCTGCTTCTGTAGATGAGAGTGTTATGGTGCTTTTCTTATTGCTTGACCAGTTAATTGGCCCTTCTACAAGCATGAACACATATCCTCATGTAGACTTTTTGTAATGTCCCGGTTTTGACCCCGTTACATTAGATGTACATAATGTGTATATTGTAAATGATCATGGTGTGGATTTAAAGGCCAAGGCCCCACCATTGATCAGTTATGTTATGTTTGGATTTGAATTTGTCACCGATGGTGTATCAGGGCATGCGGCATACGTTTTGAGTTATCCTCATGTAAATATGCATCTATAATTAAAAATAAACACAACCAGCTACGGTCGCGGCAACTAAATCGAAAGGGGCATGATTTTCCCAAGGATAAGGATGTGGGGGAAATTGTCAACCTTGGGCCATTGAGGGAAAATACCCATGTGTCTTCTTCCCTTGTTTTACTCCCAACCACCTTCATTAATAATTTCTACTGGCAGCTGGGGGGATTTATAGCAGTTAATTGTTTTGGGAGTGGGGTGGCAGGACTGTCAGTCCATGCCTCCACGCACACTCCACCCCTGTTGACTTCCTTCACGCAGGCAATTCCTCTCTCACCCACGATTTTGTCTGTTTCTCTCCTCACGCACAGGAACTGGGTGTTTTTAGTCTCACGCAGATTTCCTTCCTCTCTCCATGAGTTGCTGAACACTCACGAACTGCAAATTCACATCCTTCTTGTTGTTGTGCATCCACGAACAAAAACAGAGCTATTTTTCTCCTCACGCAGGGCCTCCATTACTGGGCATTCTCACGCAAAGGGATTCCCTTCCCGTTTCTTATCTTCACACACAGGAATTTCTGGGTTTCCCCATGTTGTTCTTTCCCTACGGAATCGTGGATGTGTGGCTATATTTTTCCCTCCCTGATTGATTTGTGGGTCTGCGTTGTCTGTTGCTCACGCACAGGTTGGGAGGCCGTGATTTAACTCCCAGCGTGGCCTGTGTATGTTTTCCTGGTGATTTTGTTGCCCAGGATGACTGTGGTCTTTCCCCTGTTGTGATTGTTTTGCTGTTTCTTTGGAACGGTTGGGAGTTGCTCAGGAATTGTCTTCCTGTTTAAGCTGTGACAGCTGACTTAATTGCTTGAGTGCAATGTTTGGTCTTCGGACTGTGAGAGGAGCAGGGATGTTGGCATAGTTTTTCTTGATAAACCTGGTGGTGGGAAACCACACAGACAGAGCTAGAGGGATGGCCTTCTTCTCCATCACCCCTGAATAGCACTGGAAGGGAATGCAGGGCCTGAGGGACTGTGTAGGAGAGAAGGGACTGATTCCTTGTGTTGGGTGTGTTTGGGTGTTTTAGAGGTCAGGCTAGTCCTGGTGTAGGTGTTCTTAGCTCTGTAATGAGCTCCCCAGCTTAGCAATTTTCCATCTCCAGCTCCTTAATGGCCTGATAAACCCAACTCTGTTGGCTTGGCTGTGTGTTTTGTATATCCCTGGCTATGTGTAAGCCTGCTAGTTCCCTTATTCCTTGGAGAATCATGCCCAGCTCGGGGGTGGCAGCGCTGCTAAGAGATTAAGGAGCACGCTGGCCTATGGTTGGGTGGAACGTTGCAGCTATGTAGCTGGTTGTGGAGCAAAGCTTTCATAAGATAAGTGATCTTGTGTATCTTACCTATGCAATTCTGTATTTACTGTTAATTAAAAATAAATGAACATGTTTGAATGAATGCTTGTTTGAATGCAATGTTTTTTTTCCGCTGTGCTTGGTAGATAATTACATCTATGCAGGTTTAAGCATTCTGTTTCTGCAATTTTTGTAAATTTTCATGTTCATGGGCGGTTAGCCCGGGTGTTTTGAAGCATTGGTCGCGTCCTCTTTTCCGATCGAAGGCATGGGGATGTGACACTTTCTATCTGTGTTGTCACCTACGCAATCACTGTCAGTAAACCCAATCAAATCAAGATCATATTTTGCTTTGTAGAAGATCCCATGAGTTCTTGTTCCTTGAACAAAGTTTAGGATCCTTTTGGTTGCTCTCCAGTGGATATCATGAGGCTGATCCATGTATATAAAATCCACACTAACTACATAAGATAAATCAGGTAGAGTGTGTGTAAGATAAATAAAACACCCAATCAATTTCCTATACAGTGTATTATTTACCATAGGAGAAGAACCTTCTTCTTCAAGCTTAAATCCTAAAAAGAAAGGAGTCTTGATTGGATTGCAATATTTGATGTTGAAAATTTTCAGCAAATCCAAAGCATTCTTGGACTGATGTACTTTGATTCCATGTTGGGATTGAGCAATTTCAAGACCCAAGAATTGTCTCAGCAATCCCAAATCTACCATAGAAAATGCATGGTTCATTGCATTCTTCAAGGAGGCAATCTCTTTCTTTGAACTTCCTGTAATAAGTAGGTCATCCACATACAAGAAAATAATCATCAAATAACAATGAATGAGATTCAAAAATACATTAGGATCAGACTTGCATCAAACAAAAATCAGTGATAGCAAAAAGCCATCAATCTTGGCATACCAATCCCTGGGGGCTTGCTTGAGCCCATACAATGATTTATTTAACCTACACACTAAATATGGATTAGAAACAAAACCTCCATATTTATGCATGTAAATATCCTCAATGATATCTCCATTTAGGAAATCACACTTCACATCCATGTGATGTACCTCCCACTACTTCGAAGCTGTAATGGCTAGATCTAGCCTTATGGATTCCATCTTTTCCACTGGTGCAAAGGTTTCATTGTATTCAATACCATGTACTTGTAAGTAGCCCTTGGATACCAATATTTCCTTATATTTCAAAGGTGAACCATCAGCAACAAACTTAGTCTTGAAAAACCACTTACATTGAACTAGCTTCCTCCTTGGGGGAAGATCAACTAGTTCCCAAGTGTTGTTCTTCTGGAGCGAGTTGAATTCTTATTTCATGGATGTTTTCGATCTTGGATCATGTACTACATCTTCATATACATGTGGATCTGATTCAACCATCAGATAGCACTTCTCAGCAAATAGAGGATCTTTCACACAAAGGGCACTCTCAAATTGAGATCTAGTCCTCCTAGTGTCATTAGGATTTCCAGCTAGTTCCCTAGCTGCATGAATGGTCTTTCCTGCCAATTTTGGTCTTGTAGGAATATTAGGATCTGAAATCAAATCATCATTATCAAACATATCAGAATCAACAAACTGATTAGTCTCTCCACTTACAATCAATGGATCTGGTTATGAAGAAGACTCTCCAACTTCAACTGTTGCTAAAGGCTCTTCTTGGAACTAGACACTTATTTCAATGAAATATTTGTTATTGATCAAGTTTATCAGCTTTTACCCTTTTAAATATTCAAAATACCCAACAAGTAGGTACTCTTGGCTTTGGGGTTGCAAATCCTTCCTCTTTTCAGTTGGAATTCTAGCCTAAGCCTTTGAGCCAAAAATCCTGAAATGGGTCACATCTGGCTTGTGCCCACTCCAAGCTTTGAAAGGAGTCATACCATAAACCTGCTTATGAGGCACCCTATTCTGGATTTATGATGCACAATTTATATCCTCAGACCAAAAATTTGGTGGCAAAGTCTTAGCCTCCATCATGCTGGTTGCCATCTCCTTCAGTGATCTGTTCTTTCTCTCAGCAACACCATTTTGCTGTGGTGTGTAAGGGATCAAATGATACATATGAATACTTTCATATTTACAATACTAAATGAAATCATACTTGACATACTCACCACCATTTTCAGATCTGAGGATCTTGAGTTTCCTCCCAGAATGGTTTTCAACCAAGGCTCTAAATACTTTGAAGAGGTCAAAAACTTCAGACTTATGCTTTAGGAAGTGAACCCATCAATACCTAGAAAATTTATCTATAAAGTTCAATGCATATTTGTCTTGAATCATGGACATATGAGGGAATCAACTTGCTATATCATTATGGAGCAGCTCAAGAGGTGTAGAGGTTCTCTCATGATTGGCTTTCTCATACTTATGCTCTGGGTATTTTCCTAGGATACAACCTTGACAGACTCCCTTAGAAAAATTGATATTTGGTAACCCTATGACCATATGTTTTTCACTCAGATAAGAAATATAGTTATAGTTAATATGGCCAAATATTTCATGCCAAATCTTGCTTGCTTAATTAGCATGAATTAGAAGAGAAGAGGGGTTTGAGTAGGGTAGAAAATGGGAAAACTTATACCTTCGAAGTGTGATCAACAACACATTTTTCTATGAATTTACCATTCGAAATCTCATTGATTTCAACATCATTAGAGGAGAATATGACCTTCTTTCGAGACCCAGTATGAGTCATCTGATACAATGATAAGAGATTGGAGGAAAGACCTAGAACATACAACACATTATTGAAACTACCATGGTCAAGATCAATCCTACCCTTCCCCAAACTGTCAGTAAGAGAATCATATGCCAAAACTATTTGTGGACCTTTCGACATGTCAAGGGAGGAGAATGTATCTTTTGTTGAAAACATATGTCTAGAAGCTCTAGAGTCTATGATGAATTTAGGTGAGCTTGATGTGCCATCAACCAAGGCATGTACTCTCTCTCTGTCTTCTAAATTTTATCCTCCTTCCTTCTTCTTTGAGCAATCAAGAAGGGAGATGTTATTATTCTCCAAGACTTTGGGTCAACATGTCAATTTGCTTCTTCATACAAGAGCTCTTAGGATGATATCCCTTACTCTAGTATGCGCACTTGCTCATTTCTCATTTGTTCTTCTTCTTTTGGGAGTTCTTCTTGGAACCTTGGGGATCCTCTTGAGACTTAGACTTGTCTCTCTTTTGATCAGGTGTATTTGTAGCTTTTTTCTTTTTTTTTGAATCCACCCTTGATCCCCAGCAACCAAATATTGGTCTTTGGAAGGTTTGATGGTGCCCATCATCACCAACTTATTTTGCTCCTGTGTGAGGTATTCCATGAACTCTGCAAGTTGAGGAATCTTCTAGGCTCAAGCTATCAACTTGGTGGCATGGAAGGTTGAAACAAACACTAAATAGTCAGGACCAAGCTTAGATAGTATGGCCAATACTAGTTTCTCTTCCTTCTTTTTGATTGCACATTGTTGCAACTGCAAAACAAGGGCCTTAAAATTGGAAAAGTAGAGTTGCAATGATTCAAAGCTATTGGGACTCAAGTAGATCAGCTCATTCTCAATTTGATGTCCTCTCATATCATATCTCTTTCCAAAAATATCTTCTATATTCTCCCACACTTCATTAGGTGATGTCAATCCATCAAGATGGAAGAGGAGGTCTCTTGAAATGCCCAGACACAAAATACCATAGGCCTCATCCCTCTTGTTGTGCCATTTAATTTTCTCTGCAGCTGCATTAGGATTTGCCTTAGATTCCATAGTCACCCTGTAGAGACCTTTCACTCTCAAAAATATCTCCATCTCAACTTTCCACTCAAATAAATTGAATGGATTCAAGATGATCTTCTAAGATTGGTCCATAGCTCATAAACGGTGCTTTCCAGTCAGCAAAATACGCTCCTAGTCAATGATTTCAAACTTGAAATAACAATTTGGAAGGATATAAATTGATCTAAAAAGGCTCTAATACCATGTGGAAATTGAACCCAAGAGATAGAGCAATTACACTCACAAAATTGCTAATCAAACATGCAAAAATTAACACCAAAGGAGACTGAAATTGGAGCATAACACTAATCTGTATTGAGTAAGTGTAAAATGGCCAACCTTATGAAGTAATATTTTTCTATAATATATATATATACATGAGAGAATCAAATGCATAAATATGCCATTCGAAATAGTCAAAAAGTAGACTTACCAAATCTAGTCAAATCCCCCATAGGTGCATAAAGCAGTTTCCGAATCTAGGTAGATGCTCATGAATTTGATAAGTAAAGTGGGAAATATAAAGAGGGATGGAAAGACATCTCATATATTATTTTATTTGTAGAAAAGGATGGAGGATGATGTGGACAAAAAAAAATTCAACTACACCTAGTCTAGCTTTTCCTTTTGCCTTAAATCATAAATAAAACAAGACAACTTTTCAAAAAAAGAAGATATGCACTTTAGAGAATTTGGAATAAAGAAGACATGATAAATTGGGTTTCCAGGATGTTTCCCAAGTGCTCCATGATCAGTTTTAGCATTTGTTGACTTCTAGGACATGTAGAAAGCAACTAGCATAGAATGGAATATAGGAAACTAGGTAATAAGACAAAAATAATTAAATTAATGTCTAATGCAGGTAACTATGGGTTGATTATTATAACAAGAATTCAATACTTGGGTCACATTATTTTAGAAGAGGGTATATCTATGGACCTTGACAAGATTTAATCTATCAAGAATTAGCCTACTCCAAAGAATGTGACAGAGGCAAGATCTCTTATGGGGATTGCAGGATACTATAGGAGATTCATTGAAGGATTATCCAAGGTTGCACATGCTATCACTTCTTTGAAAATGGAGGGGATACATTTTAAATGGACCTCGAAGTGTGAAGAAAGTTTCCAGTGATTAAAGTATCTTCTCACCAGTGCACCGGTCTTAAATGTTGCAGACACAGAAATATTTTGTGGTATGTACGGATGCATGCGGTCAAGGACTTGGAGGAGTTCTTATGCAAGAGAACCACGTGATATGCTATGAATCCAGAAAGTTGAAGAATCATGAGAAGAATTATTCCACTCATGATCTGGAACTTGCAGCCATAGTACATGCTCTCAAGATGTGGATGCATTACTTGATGGGCAGAAAATTTGAGTTAAGGACAAACCACTATGGTCTGAAATATTTGTTTTATTTATCACCCTCGTCTAAATGCTAGGAAATATAGATGGCTCAAATTTTTTTGTGAGTTTTATTTTGAAATCAAGAAAATAAAAGGTAAGGAGAATAAGGTAGCTGATGCACTCAATAGGAAATTACAAAAAATGCATGTGGCATCTATTAGCATTTTCCAATTAGATTTGAGACAACAGATTGTTAACTGTAATGTTGAAGATAAAATGTATGCGCATGTAAAGGAAAAATTACAGCAGCAAAGAATTGAAAATAAGTATGAAGGTTATAAGTTAGAAGAGGTTGGAATTCTTACTTATAAGAGTAGAATGTATATTCCAAATGTGGTAGATTTGAGGAGGGTTATTATGAATGAAATCCATCAAAATCCATACTCTGGCCACCCGAGATATCAGAAGACAATTGCTACAACAAGGAAGCAATACTTTTCACAAGGAATGAAGAAGGACATGGCTGAATATATTTCAAGGTGCATGAAGTGTTAGCAGGTAAAGGTCATGAATCAACACCCAACAGGTTTGTTACAGCCTTTGTTGGTTCCAGAATGGAAATGGGAAGTGATTTCCATGGACTTTATTATAGGATTGCAGATGACTTGGATACAATATGATTCCATCATGGTTGTGGTGGAAAACTTGACGAAGGAAACACATGTTATGCCAGTAAAGTCCATGAATAAGACTAATGAAATTGCCAAGATTTTCATGAAAGAAATTTTCAAATTGGATGGATTTCCTAAGGCAATAGTCTCTGACAGAGATGTTAAGTTCACTTCTAAATTTTGGAAAGGATTGTTTGCAGACTTGAGGACAAAGTTGAATTTCAGCACTACCTACCATCCTCAGAATGATGGACAGACTGAGAGAGTTAACCAAGTGATGGAAGACATGCTTCACATGTATGTGATGGAAAAACCATCCAAGTGGGAAGACTATTTACACTTGGTATAATTTTCTTATAACAATGGACAGAAAGCATCGTTGGGGATGATTCTATATGAATATTTGTATGGAAGGAGGTGCAAAACACCAGTAACTTGGGATAACATAGTGAACAGAGTTGTGATCAGTCTAGAATTGCTCAAGGAGATGGAGCAGGAAGTTGTAAAAATAAGACAAAATCTAAAGGTAGCCCAAGATAGACAGAAAAGATATGCAGATAAGCATAGGGTTAAGAGAGAGTTCAATATTGGGGATCATTTTTACCTCAGGGTGAAGGAAAATACAAGTTCCTTGAAGCTTGGGAGTTGTGCAAAGATGTCTCATAGATATGATGGGTCATTTGAAGTGTTTGAAAGAATAGGACCAATTGCATATAGAATTGCATTTCCTGCTAGCACTAGGGATCATAATGTTTTTCATGTTTATTTTCTTAAGAAATATGTACATGATCCTAAACATGTAATAAATTGGGATGTGATGCAGGTGGAACCAGAGGGAGAGTTCCAAATCGATCCTATGCACATCCTCACCAGGAAGGTCACAATCCTCCAGAACTGAGCAACAGGATAGGTAAAGGTGCAATGGGAGAACTACTGTCCTAAAGAATCTACATGGGAGCTAGAGGATGCCATGCGAATGGCACATCTATTTTTTTTCAATTCTATGGATTGTTGAGGGAAATACCAAAAAAGTATTTTTGTTCAATGTTGTAAAGAACTGAGGACAGTGCTATTGAAGGGGGGGGGGGGGGGGGGAATGTAACACTCCAAGTTTGACCCTGTTTGCATTTAAATAATATGATGTAAATAATCATGTTATGGAGCTCAAGAAAAAATTCCCACCATCGATTTAATGTTTATGCTTCCGCGATTAAGATTTAGGCCCATGATGTTTTATGCTACCTGAACATTATAAGTTTGGACATCAGGTTAAATTGGAAAGTTTTAATTAAAATCCAAAAACAAGCTATGTCAATGCAACAAAATGAGATGGGGGCATGATTTTTCCTAAGGATAAGGAGGAGGGGATTGGAAAACTGGGCATAAATTGGAAATGGGAAGAGCGCCATTTTTGGAAAAATGTTTTTATATTTTCTTGGGCAATAAAACACCAAAAAAGTGCATGCCTTTCCCTCATGCAGTCGCGTTTCACCTTCCCCTCACGATTTCGGGTAGTGTGTGGAACATTTTTGGGGAATCCAATATTTGTTCATGCAGTAAGAAAAAATGCTCCAAGTCTTTATCCTTCACGGATTTTCCTATTCTGTGAATTGTTTTCTTTTTTACGATTTTCCTGTCTGTTAGTCGTTTCCTGAATGAAAATGCCCAGAATATGATTTGTGTTTTTGAATTGAATGTCCAACAAACTATTTCATTTTTGGTAATTGCAGTAGTCGGTTAGGCTCAGGAAATGATCAAAAATTTATGATTGGTGTGTGTGTGTGTATTCCTTGGCTTCTGTTACATTTTGTTAACTCTAGAATTGAGATTCCTATGTGTACATCCTCATTTGACATCTGAACTGATTTGGGGAATGAAAATGGAAACTGGACTTGCTTGATAAACCTAGTGTATGAAGGAACCTCACAGACCAATATAGAGGGATGTTTTTCTTCTATGCATACCCTAAATATCAATGGAAGGGAAGGCATGTACTGAGGGACTGTGTAGCAGAGAATGGGATGTTTCATTGTTTTGGGTGTGTAAATGTTTTGAAGTCAGGCTAGATTTGGTGTAGGTGTCCATAGCTGCGCGATTGATCTCACTAGCTTAGAAGTCAGTATTTCCACCTCCTTGGTAGCGTGATAAGCCCAACTTGAAGGATGGCTTGGTTGGTATCCTAATAATCCCATCTATTGGCTTGGTTGTGTCCCATGTGAATTTTGGCTATGTGTAAATCACTTCTTGTGTAAGTCTGATAAACCCAACTGGAAGGATGGCTTGGCTGGTAGCCTGAGAGGCCCATTTGTTGGCTTGGATGTGACTTGTATAAACTTTGGATCTCTGTAAATCACTTCCTGTGTAATCCTGCTAAACCAAACTATGTTGGCTTGGATGAGTTTTATTGTATCCTTGGCTATGGGGAAGTCTGCTAGTGTTCCCTACTCCTTTGGGAAATCATTCCCAGCTCGAGGATGAGAACACTGGCCTATGGTTGGGTGGAATGTTGCAGCGACATATCTGGTTGTGGGACAAGTTTCTGATAAATATAAGTATTTCTTGTGTTTCAATCCCTGAAACTGTACTTATTTCTAAATGAATATGAATATGATGAATGCAAGAATGGAATGTATATTTCATGAATGATGTATATGTGTATGTAATTTTATTTCATGAATTTTGTAAGTTGTTATGGAGCTATATCGGTTAGATTTGTGATGGCTTGGATGCTTAAAAAACTTGGTTTTAGACTTAGAATATTTTCATCAGTAGATCGAAATTCCACAGATTTAACCTTTCCACAACTTGTGGGATGCAGGATGTGTTAGATTTTTATCATTTAAGCAATATGATCTTAGGATCCTATCTGAGGGAACAACATGCACAATAATAATCACAAGAGACAAGAGACACAAATATTTTCCTATGGGAAACCATAAAGGATAAAACCCCACAACTTCCTCAGAGATAGAATGAGCACCAATGGAAGCAATAAAACCTAAAGACATAAATGATGATCTCCAACAACTGTTCTCTCTCTCTCTCACTTGAGAGAGATTCTCCTCTCTCACTCATGCGTCCCAGTGAGTGAGTGTGTGTGATAAATAGAGAGGCTCACTCTCTATTATATTCTTTCATTCACTTAATGTCCACTCTAACAAGTCGTCCTCACTTAATAATTACTTACAAGGGCCGAATTCTCTAGGAAAGTCTAATAACCCTAGTTCCCCACAATTGTGGGGAATTTACCCTTCGATCAATAAGGAGGGTTAACCTTAACTCAAATGTGGGGACTATTTCCCTGACTTACAATGGAGTGTTAAACTCAATGATTTTACATGACTTGTTTACATTATTGATTCTCTCGATAGGAACATCAGGGTATGACATGACTCAATTACATTACAGATACTTCCCAATAGGAACATCAGGGTACAATACATAAGATATACAAGTGAATACATTCCGAAGTTACAAATACATCAACACTCCCTCTTAACTAGGAAGGTATTCTCTCGACGCAATTTATCAGCACAAGTATTCTTCTCTGTATCATCTAGATCATCATTAAGTCATATTCATATTCAAGTCATCTTCATCTTCAAGTATGGATCATCACTAGATCTGTATCATCACTAGATCATCATAAATTTTGGATCATCACTGGATCATCATCAAGTCTAGATCATCACTTGATATGAATCATCATTGTTGGATCATCATTGGGTCATCATCACTGGTGCTATCTCAATTCTGCTCGTCACAGGAATTTCTATACAGCCAACCCTTTTTCATGTTGGTTGAAGGCCTAGCCTCCAGGTAGGTCTTCATCTTCTTCAACACTTATATCTGACCCAGTCAGAAAGTCCTGCACAACACTTACATCTGACCATGGGAGGAACACATCCACCACCATGTCACAAAGGCATGCCCAACACTCACATCTGACCATGGGATGAACAAATCAACCATGTCAGAAATACCCAACACTCACATCTGACCATGGGATGAACACATCAACCATGTCAGAAATGATCAGCACTTATATTTTACCATGGGATGAACAAATCAACCATGTAATAAAGGATTAACACTTATATATTACCATGGGATGAAGACATAAACCATGTAAGAAAGGATCAACACTCACATATGACCATGGGATGAACACATCAACCATGTCAGAAGGGCTCAACACTCACATATGACCATGGGATGAACACATCAACCATGTCAGAAAGGCTCAGCACTTATATCTTACCATGGGATGAACACATCAACCATGTAAGAAAGGATCTTCATTTATATCTGATCATGTGGGATGAACACATCCCGCAGTCACATCAAAATGGCTCTACACTTATATCTTACCATGGGATTAACACATCAGCCATGTAAGAAAGGATCAACACTTATATTTTACCATGGGATGAACACATCAACCATGTAATAAAGGCTATGCACTTATATCTGATCATGTGGGATGAACACATCCAACAATCACATCAAAATGGCTCTGCACTTATATCTAACCATGGGATGAACACATCAACAATGTCAGAAAGGCTCAACACTTATATCTTACCATGGGATGGACACATCAACCATGTAAGAAACCTTCAAAACTTATATCTTACCATGGGATGAGCACATAAACCATGTAAGAAAGGTTCTACACTTATATCTAATCATGTGGGATGAACACATCCCGTAGTCACATCAAAATGGCTCCATGCTTATATCTGACCATGGGATGAACACATCAACCATGTCAGAAAGGCTCACAGATTCATCACTTTCCCTTGGAAGGAAACTCGATCTGGAGAACACTAAGCTTCTCCCTGAAGTACTCAAACTTGACTCTTGCCATTTCTAGCATCAAATCACATCATGGCTGATTACGTCCAAGGATAACGTGTGAGCTTCGCTAGGAACTATTACATCCAAGGATAACGTGTGAGCTTCGCTAGGAACTATTACATCCAAGGACAACTTATAGGACTGTTTATGTCTAAGCCACCTACAAGCTTCGCCATGATTTTATGCTCAGAAAACCTGTCTCACAGGCTATTCTAGAACTCCCTCTTTTGAGAGATCTTTATTTGGATCACATACCGAATCAACATCCCGAAGTGCTCTTCTTATCAATGGCACTACCTTCCCAATCTGAATCCATATAACCCTCCAGGTTAATCTTTAGATTCGTATCATACTTGAGCCCATACTCAACTGTACCCTTTAGGTACCTCATTGCATGATTTTCAACCATTAGGTGAACATATCTCAATGTGTTCACAGCAAAGCAAATATCTGGTCTCATATTCGTCAGGTACATCAAGGAACAAATCATCTGACAATACATCATGGCATCAACCAATTCTAATGAAGCAACACTCAGTAGCTTCAGGTTCGATGCCATAGGTGTGGTCATGGCCTTGCAGTCCATCATCCTGAACCACTTCAAGATCTCTAGTACATACTTCCCTTGTCCCATGGATATTCCATCCACATTATGCCACACCTCCATGCCTAGAAAGTAGTGCATCATTGCCAAGTTCTTCATATTGAACTCGACGGCGAGTCTCCTTCTTGCATCTCTAACGAGTTCCTATTTTCCTATGAGAAACAAGTCATCAACATATAACAGGAGTATTACTGGTGTTATTCCTTCAACCTTGAAGCAAAGGTAAATCCTAGAGTCACCAGTAATATATCCATCCTTTCGTACCATGTTGAACCTCAGGATCTTCTGTAGTCACTCCCTATGAAGCGGAGCATTATTCTCCCTCTACTTGCCGTACTCTATGTATCCTATACTGGAGTGACAAGTAGCTTCCTATGCTACTATTATTTTATGTACCCATCTAGGGTCACTAGATACAATGATCCTCTATCTTGAAAATTTTCTTCTCTCACCCATCTTTGAGCTTGTCATCCTCTATAGGATTTCATATTCAACCTTGTAGCAAAGGTTAAGATCTTCATCACTCTAGGTGATCTTCAAGTTCCTCATGTATGTGTTATTCCATGGGTGTCTTCTGAGCTCGTACAAGGTCTTCTTTCATTTGCACACATGATTATTCCCGTCATGTGTCGTATCTTCCAGTGGATGCAAATGTCTCTTCATAGTCTATTCCTTCTTTCTATGAGAAGCCTCGTGCTATGAATCTTTCCTTGTATCCTACGGGCTTATTTTCAATCAGTCTTCTTGAACTGGTACTCTCCTTTCATTTCTTCTTGGATACTTTTTCATAGCTGGAAGCCTCTGCATTAATGATGTCACTCAATAGTGTCACATAATTGCATTGTGTCTGAGGTGTCTTCTTTCTTTGAAAGTATCGTCATATTATTCTTCATCTTGGATTATTTCTTGAACAAGTCTCATCCTTCTTTTCTTTTAGGTGATTGTACGTGATATTTCCTACAAGTCAAATGTACCAGTTGTATGATTAGAAACATCTCATAATGCATATTCATAATGGTAAATTATTATGCATGAAGATATAATCACGTAACTATTTTATCCAATACAACATTCATCCATATCTTACGGAAACTTTCTAGATGCCTTCCATCTCTACTAGGACAACATTGAGACTGTGTACTAAGCCAATATGTTAGCAAAGAGGTTTCATTCTAGATAAGTAGCAACGGAGAGTTGTATAGCACCATGAGCTACTTACCCATCACATGCATGTTAGTATTGTACTGTCATTAATGCAAACATTCTATCATGCATAACACATAAACTGAATATAAACAAGTGCATAACAAAACAATATCATGAAATGACAATTGAATACTTATATTTATTTGTTTCATGGGTAGACTCCTTCTTTCAACTTCATCATCTTCTTCATTCATAACAACATCATTTCTTATCCAAATGCTAAGATGGATAAGAGGTTCTTCAAGAGTTGAGTCCTTTGTATTCCTCATCACTTGAGGGATCTTCTTTGGATGGTGAGAGCTTGATATTTAGTTTCTCCCATATTCTTTTCTCTTATTAGGATTTGAGCTTCTTCTTGTGTGTGCTCTTTCGAGAGTCTTCTGAAAGTAATCACTTCCTTCTAGCACACATTCCTTGAATGAATGAATCCCATGATCCTGGGAGGCCATTGAAGGTGGTTATCACAACTTCTACATTCTCCACTTCTTCTTCTACCTCTTCAATTTTTTCTTTTATTTGAGAGACCCTTGTAAAGTATGACTATATGGTCTGTGCATTATGGATCTTCACATTCTTCAACTGTTTTATCAAAGTAATCTTCTGATTTGTGTTCTTTCCTTCAAATATATTGGTCAAGGAATCAAACATCTCTTTTAGTGTCTATAGGAAATACACTTGTGGTATAAAGTGATCTGTGATTGAATCAGCAATGATCTTCTTGGACTTTACCAAGTTCTTCTTGTGCAAGGCTTTTAGCCTCATCTCCCTCTAGAACTGGAGCCTCTCTACTTATGTAGGTGTACAATTTATTTCCTTAAAGAAAATAGTGAGATCCTATACTTCCATGCTTGGAATTTGTTAGCCTCACGAAGCTTGTTATCATGCTGGTGTGATTAGTCATCTTGAAATTAGAACCTCAACTGTAAATAGAAAAGGATCAGATCTTACCGATTTGAGGTGTCCATCCTAGTTCCGGAGCTAGTTGATCTAGGGTTTGTCAAACAAACCCTAATTTTCAAAACTTGGAATATTTTAGATCTGATTGGATATAAATATAGATCTCTTCAAGGAAAGTTGTCCAATGTACTCCTTTTCTGAAAACAATGGAGGGAAGCTCCTGGAATAGGAAGCCCTAGTTTTCCAATGTTTTCTAAATAAATGCCTAATATTGTTCTTGTGGTAGCTCTGAAATTACTACTCCTTTATGTCTACAATTTCGTACTAAGGTAACCTCGTCTATCCTCTTTCCAACACCATAGGTTTTACCAGAATTGGTTTCACCAATTGGGACTTATGAGAGTTTTCTCAAGCTGAATTTTTTCAGGATTGTTCAACATAGCGAATTTGTATGGACTGCCACATGTCACTTTTTCACCTTCAGGGTCTAAAACTTTTACCATAGAAAGTACAGTACATTCCCTATCTATAAAATCTTTTGAAATTTAATTTGGATCTTTGTATCCCTAGATATTGCAATTTTCCCTAGGTGTCCTATTTAGAGATGAATCTTGGAAGAGGCTGGAACCATGAATTGGAGGAATCATATCTCCCACAATATATAGAATATAATGCTGAAACTTTTACACAGTGTACAACAAGAATTTATCTCCAGACTATGAAAGTTTCAGATCCTAAGCCTTCTCTAATGTCGATATATAGCGAATCTACCAAAACTATGCATTTTAGTATTTTAGGGTTTTTTTAAGGCACAGGGTCGAATTAGGGTTTGACTTTACCAAAGTTTTACCCAACCAAAAGTCTTGACCTTGGTATATAAATTTGTATTTCGAGGAGGAGAGCAATCCTATGCCGAGCTCACTAAAAAAATCCTCTTCTATAAAAATCCCTAATTTCCCGCAGCAAAAATTAAAAATTCCCGAAATCAAATTCAGCTTGGACAGAAAGATGTGCTCTTCAATGGAGGTTCATCCTAGCCTCCTTTTGCTAATGGATTGTGGAGAGAGACCCAAAAAGTAATAAGCCCTAGCTTCTACAGCTACACAATTCCTTCTTCTCAGGTTAGCTTCGATACCATGTTATATGTTTATCATTTAAGCAATATGATTTTATGATCTTATCTGAGAGAACAAAATGCACACCAATAATCACAAGAGAGAAGAGAGACAAAGATTTTCCTCGAGGAAACCATAAAGGAGAAAACCCCGCAACTTCCTCAGAGATAGAATGAGCACTAATGGCAGTAGTAAAACCCAAAGATAGAAAAGATGATCTCTAACTATTGTTCTCTCTCTCTCTCTCACTTGAGAGAGATTCTCCTCTCTCACTCATGCGCCCTAGTGAGTGAGTGTGTGTGATAAATAGACAGGCTCACTCTCTATTTATATTCTTTTTTTCACTTAACATCCACTAAAACAAGTCAGCCTCTCTTAAAAATTACTTACTAGGGATGACTTCTCTAGGAGAGTCTAATAACCCTAGTGCCTCCACGATTGTGGGGACTTTACCCTCTGATCAATAAGGAGGGTTAACCTTAACTCAAATGTGGGAACTATTGCTCTGACTTACAATGGAGGGTTAACCTCAATGACTTTACATGACTTTTTATATTATTGATTCTCCCAATAGGAACATCGAGGTACAATACATAAGATATACAAGTGAATACATTTCGAAGTTACAAATACATCAACATGATGCAAAAAATCTCTTTGGAAATTTTGATCTCCACATTTTCCTTTCCGCAATTGCGGGATGCGGAAAAGTTATTTTGAAATTTCAATCTCCGCATTTTCCCTTTCCACATTTTCCTTTCCACAATTTGTGTGATGCAAAAATGTCATTTGCCAGAATCTGATTTCTGTAATTTCCCTTCTGCAACTTGTGGGATGCAGAAATGACTTATGGTAAACTTTGATTTCTGCAACTTTTATCTCCACAATGGCCATTCCACATGCGAGATGTGAGATGTGGCATGTAGGATGGGGGGTACGAGATTGAAATTTTGTATGTTTTCCGATTTTGCAAGTGAAGCTCTCTGCACCATTGATTTTATGTGGGATGATTCTCCACCGTTTGATCTCTTTGCAATTGGGGGAGATAAAAAGTTATACATGGTATGGATCAGAATGTTAGAAGGGGAAGTTGTTTCTTGTGTAGATATTTAAAGAAAAAAACAAATTGGGAATCATCATATGAATGCATAATCAAAGATAAGTAAATTAGGTAGAATAATTGGGTCGCGTTCTCTCCTCTGGGGCGGGAGGGGACATGACAGGAGTAGTCACTCGAAAAGAAAAGATATTCAATATTTTCATCACCAAAGGGGAAATCTAACCACCAAAAGGTTTTAGTTACAATTTGTGATGGGGTGTATAAAACAAGATTTTCTATGGACAACCCATCAGAAATTATCACTTCCCCATCCCTACATCCTATGAAGGCGTTGGAGGTAGCCAACCATGGTATTCCCAATATAATAGGATCTCCTTTAGAAGGATACTTTGATTATACTACCATGAAATCAACAAGATATTCCCATGAGGCTACTAATACAACAATGGCATCCAAAACCCCAGCAGGTTTCACCGTAGCACGGTGTGCTAGTTCCAGAATTGAGGGGGTTGGTTGAAGAAATTGTCCCAACTGTAAAACTTCTAAGACTGTGGGGGTCATCATATTAATAATCGATCCTAAATAAATAAGTGTATTTTCTATGGCAGTAATATTTACGATAAAAGTTACTAATGGACTCCCAGTATTTGTATACTTTGCAATTCTAGACTAGTGAAGCATACATTCAGGAATTTCTCCTATAACATGAATAATTGCGGGGTGTTTTTGTTTCTTTCCTGGTTTCTTAATGCAAAGTTTCTTTACTGTTTTACGGTAAATTGGTATATCCTTAATATTTTGTAATAGAGGGATATTGACACATACATTCTTTAATTCATTTAAAATATCATACTTAGGATGGATTATAGGATTTTCTATTGCTAATCGTTCCGAAAATGGAGGGATTCTTTGTTCTTGAGTTGGTTCTTGTTGAGGATGGGCATGCACTAGAATATTCGGCACATCCTGCAAAATAGCACCATTCATGGATTCATTGGGATCTTCTTCCTTTTCATTCTCTTCACAAATGATTACTGATGACTTGGGTCTGTCATTCACAACTCTCCCATATTGTAATTGTATCTCATGTATAGGTACAGTTGAAATAACATAGGATGGAAGAATTTGCAACTCAATGTTGTTAAGATCTTGAGCTGGCTGATTATTTGGGTTAGGTATCAGTTGTGTAGGTAACAATGTAGGTCATGGAGGGTTTGTATTCTAGAAATGATGAGGTTGTTGTGTAATAAGGAGAATTGGAGGCACAAAATTTGGTAAAACGTGTTAGGTATTGGTTGAATGCTGAGGATAAGGATGATTAGGTGTAGAGGCTAGGTGGTAAATGGGAGAAGAACTGTCCCTTTTACCCTTGTTTCCAATACCGATGCTGAGTAAAATGAGGACGAGGAGGATACTAGGGTGGCCAATGCTGCCAACTGGAAGTGTTCCATTGTTGAGATCATTGGTAGGATTGGTAATAAGTTGGGGTTTGTGGTGACAAATTTTGATATTGTGGTTGGTCCCTTGGTTTCCAAGGAGGACTCCTATATGTTTTACCAATGTCCCCACTTTTATATATGGCTTGTAACCTAGGAAATGATGGGAAATTGTCTGTTGGATGCTCCTTCGTACGAATGTGACATACGTAGATATTGTTTAATGGACATTCCCATTGGGGATGTTTAATATTGCATCTTGGACATAAAATACTCATTGCTTCCTATTATTCCTCTTGGATTTTCTTGGATGTAACGCATCTAGTTGAGAACCCATTTCTCCTAAAATATTAGTTTTGAAGTTTTCCAATATGTTTCCTAACTCTATCCTTGTGACTCCTACAAAACTAGGAGTGTTTTGTTTTAGATTTATATTGTAAGGTTCCCGAATATTTCTTCTAAATTCCCCCCTATTTCTAGATTAATTTCTACATATCTCCCTAATTTGGGCAAAAGTTTCATGAGATTGAGTTTTTCTACCAGGTCTTCTGAGATCCCTTTAAGGAAGAGGGTTTGTAGTGCATCTTCTCGACGGTCATTATATTTGGATTTATGTAATGTATAAATAAACCTATCGATATAATATTCCAAGCTCTCATCTTTGAGTTGTATCTTAAAAATATCATTTTGAGAGTCTCTAGGTTTGCAATACTCTTGATATTTCCGCAAGAATCTATTTTTTATATCTTCCCAAGTCCTGATACTATATTCTCCTAATCCCATGAACCATTTTAAAGCTGAGTCTTTCAGTGTACCAGGGAAAAGTTTAAATTTGTGAGCATCTTGTAGATAGTTATAACTTCTATAGAGGATGTCAAACTCGAAAAAGAATGTGTCTCCGTCTTCATTACTCTTCCCATAGAAAGTAGGTAAGGAGGAAGGAGGGATGTTCTTCATATTTAAATCCTTTGCAGTGTCTCAAATAGGGAACCCAAAGGTAGTCTAAGTTTGATTCTCTCCTTCTCCTTCATCATTTCTAACCTCATCATGATCTTCATTTTCTCCCCATCTCGCCATGTAGGTTTTATTCTTAAAGAGTGTGTACCTAGGAGGCTCCTTCAGAGGTGATAATGGGATGTCCCAACATTATTTTTTAGGGGAGATATTCCTCTGATCAATTGTGTTTTTATTAGGTTCTATTGGGATGGTAGGTACTACTGTGCAGGTTTCAAACTGTGAAATAATTGTATTTGTTGAGATGCCAAAGAGAGCTTGTACCTGAGTAGGATCAATGAAATTAATGAAGTTAAGACCCCATACTAGAGATAAATTTGTAATGTTAGGTTTCTGCACTAGTGGAGGGTTGGTTATTTCCAAAGGTTGACCCTCTTGAACTTCTTAAAAATGGGATCCTTAGGACCTCCTGCCAGGATTTCTTCACCTTCTATGGCTTCTCCTATAAAGTCTTTAGGTTTCCAATTAGAACTACTTCCTACATGTGTTCTCCGATTCCTTTTTGTCGAGTTAGTGGTTGGGGTATTTCGTTCCCTGTAAATGTTAGTAGGAATTTTAACAAGGTTTTGGGAACCAGTTCTAACGTAACTACCCTTCGAATCTCTAGTTTTGTTCATGAAAAGATAAACTAAAAAGAAAACCTACAATACTACTATTATTACTGGATTTTGCGGTTCCTGTTATAACATATGCACAGGTTCTTACGTCTTGTCTTACCGCTCCCCTACCACCAGCCTATTACTAAACTTCATAAGGGAATTCTACTTATTCTACCTTACAAAACAACTCCCCAGCAGCAACAACAAAAATGTTGGGTGTTTTATTCTCTTAATTAATTCACCAAATATTTAATTATCGACCAAGTTTTGTAATATTATAGTTGACAAAAAATATATGTGAAGGAAGAAGGGTTCCTAAGGTGTCATGGAAATATTTTAACAAATAAAAGATCGAAAGATCTTTCAAAATGAAAAATCGAGTCAAACTCTAGAAATTCAACTACTAAGGTAATTAGGCTGGGACAAGTCTACTAGATTAGAGAATTATCGATCTATACTACTCTACTCTATCAATGATGAACTATGTATTTATAAATAACACTATTCTAAGAAGCTAAACTACTCTTTTACAGTTTAATCTATTAATTAAGTATTCTGATTCTTAATTTTTGAGTTAGAAAGACTAAAACAAATCCATAATTCTTACTATATGAATACAAAATATTATATTATGTGACACAATATTATAACCATTTAGTTTATCTAAGAAACCTAATAACTAAGCTATACATGTCATTTGACAATTATACAGTGATTTGAATCAACTTGTCTAGTTCCTCTCTCCTTGACTATTCTGAGGATATGCATTCATTATGATCGGAACTGGAGGAGGAGGAGTATCAAAATGGATTTCAAAAGAATAAAAGAAATGGAATGGAATTAGATCTAATTTAACTTCTACAAATAAATGTAAACTAAGTAGTGTCTAATTACAAGTAATACTAAACATTTTTTATTTATCCCATAACCAAATGACTCTAAAAAGATGTTATTAACAACCAAACTATTAACTATGAAACGAGATTATTCTAATAGACCACTTGGAATTAAGGGTATACTATTCTCACATGAAACAACTATAATTGGGAATCAAGTAGAAAACTTAAGAAATATATTATGTTTCCTAAATCTAAATCTATTTTTTGGAAATATTCAGTAACTATAAAATAAGGAAGACAAATCCTATGCTAGAGACTTCAAAAAATTAATATGCATTTTAAACAATAAAATTAGTAACTTATGTTGGGCCATGAAATGAACCCTTTTTGACCACCTTTACCTACCTCTTTTTACCTCATCCTACTCTATTATCTACAATAAACATATGTTTTTCCTTCACTCGGTCCCTCAATTCATACAGGTATGGTTAATCATTGTCTTATTTTATTAATGCTTAGGATTGTTGTAATCAGGGATTTACATCTTAAATTATGCTAACATATGGTGGTTTTATAAAGATAATTCTAGATGTAAAGGATACAGGTGTAGCGGGCCAAACATGCCAAGAGAGGTATGAACATTCATTGCTGAGATGATCGCCATCCATTCCATTATTTCCCAAATAACGTGGTCCAAGGATACTATTCCACGTGAGCTGTACAAAGGTAGCTTGAACAGGTTGCAACCGATTCAAAGGCAATAGTGCATCGATGCTCAAAAATAGCTGCAATCCATGGAGTATCTTCTCAACTGATCATGATCATTATTTATGGATTGATTAATAGCCTTCCTATATTTTCTGCTTTCATCTTGCCACGACTGTAACAACTTATCGTAATTAGGGCAGCCTAAAGATCAGAGATCTTCATGGATTCACGATAATAGTGGGAAGATGTTATGATTGTAATTGTATAAATACCAGGAACTATTCCGAGCCAAGGGTTGAAAAATTAATCAAATGATTGTATCAGCTGTGACTGAGGTTGTGTGCTCATCCACCATTTTAATACAAGGAGTTTGATTCTTCAGATCTCGGCGTTCTAATGTGTGTTACTTCCAGCATCTCTATGTGAAGGATGGGCCCGCCTTCCCATAGGAATTGCTGATTTAAATAGGTATTTTATTTATTATGTTGTGTGGTTGGATTTTGTGATAATTTCCTTTGTTTACAGTAAGCTGCGACAGTCATCAATTTGCTATGTGTCATTTGAATAATCAGTAATTGCATCCTCCGTAAACTGTAGTGGGGTGGTGTGCCAGTCAACTGTATAGGTTAACTTTCTTTTATGCAATTGTGTGATAGTTGTGACAGCCTTGTTCATCCCTAGTTCTTTCAATTGTTTTTTCTTTAGATCTTTGCAGTTTGTTTCTTCACATTTATAATTGCAGATTTTAATTCATGTACTTTGAATTTCGAGAATAATCTAAATTAAGATAGTCGAGATGAATCTCTAGATGGTTTGGTAGTTAAGGATTTAACTTTCTACAAAAGTAATCTAGATGTTATTTCCTAAATATTTTAATTATAGATTATAGATTGTAAGAAGGTAGTTGTGATTGCATTCTTAAGAAGGTAAACTAGATTAAGTAGATTATGGGATGAGTTCGGTTGAACAAGAAAGTAGGGTCATTCATTTATAGCATCAGCTACTTAGTGTTTAAAGCATATATAGTGCACATTATCCTTGAAATAAGAGACTTCCCTGGGTTGAAAATTTATATTGAACACTTTGTATGTTGGATTTAATTAACTTGCATATAGGATGCCCAACATTTTGGCACTGTTTCCAAGGAGGATAATTATTAGACACCATAGTAGTTGTATCCAGTAATTATATTTATTCATTCTTCTTTATTTTTTCAGTTTGCATGTTTTGGGTTGCATGAATAGAAGAAGAGTACAACATGACCATCTTATAAATCCCAGAACCCCATAGAACACTACCATTGTAGGTGGTCGAGGCCGTGGGAGAAATAAAACATTGGGAAGAAGAAAATTCATTGATGACTTGGTTGATAGGACCAATTCTTCTACTAGGGCTCACTATCAGGAAACACCTATTAGAAGAAGCCCAGTTACCCATGGAGTGGCAGGATCAGTCTCTATAGTGGATAACACACGAGGAGCTGCAACACCCTTGGATATCCCTATGGAGGAAGACAGAGTTAGTACTGTGGGATTAGATGACCGAGATTTGATATATCACATTAACGGGAAGGTTGTGAGTGAAGAGGAATGGACACAATTCCATAAAAAATTTAATGATCAATGGAAGGAAGAAGAAGTTAAAACAGAGGAAGATATTAGCAACATGTGTGATCTTGAAGATCACGAAGAAGCGATGGGTGGAAATCATCATCACAAGGGTAACTCCCCACCTGAAGGTACGATTGCTACACTTCAGTTCCCAATTCGACAACCAGAAGGGATATCCCCCGTGAAAAATATATCGCCATCGGTGTTGCCTCGCTTTTATGGGAAAGTGGTAGAAGATCTAGATGAATTTCTTTTTGAATTTGAATTCCTCTGTAGCAGCTACAACTACACCACCAATGCATAGAAGCTTAAACTTTTTCTTGCCGCTTTGAAGGACAATGCATTACGTTGGTTTATGAGCCTAGGAGTGGGAACTATCACTACCTGGGACCGGTTGAAACAGTTGTTCCTGGAGAAATATCAAGAGTATTTCAATACCAAGGACAAGAGAGAAGAACTGTTTAAAATGGTACAGAGGGACGATGAAAGTATGGAATATTTTGTTGAAAGGATTTTATATAATGTGTAGAGAGATGGATAGACTAATATGGGGTTAGATGTGCTCAAAATAATCCTACTTCATGGGATTAGGGAATATTGCCTAGACATGTTAAACCTGTTAGGAAAGGCGGATATCTCCAAGGATTCCTTTGAAAAGATCATTGAACTGTGCAAAAGATATTCTAGGGGATATTCCAGAAACAATAAATGGGACAAATTGGAGAAATTAGAAAATGATGTCTTCAACAGAACAAAAAAGTAATCTAATGGAGGAGCCAACCGGGTAGAAATAGGAAATGTCCTTGAAAATTTCAATATATAAATGATGAGCTCCATATCCTTGGAAATAGATGTCCTGAGCGAAAAGCAGAAACAAGCAGTAGAGGATCTCACACTTGGTGTATTCTGCCCTAAATGTAGGAAGAACCACCCTTTGAAGGAGTTCCCACTCAACAAGGTATAAGTGTGTTAGCTGTGAAAGATGAACCATGACACAAAAGAATGCCCTTCACTACCTCAAGTGACAACAATTCTACAGGCATCAACTCCAGATGTAGAACTAGCTTACTTTATTGCACAGAAAAAGCCCTGGCAGCCTCGAAATCAAGGTATGACTCCAGACTTGTTTTCATTTTCAAATAACATGAATAATTGGAATAATATGTAGCACATGAGTACATAATTCCCTTCATCGTATTCAAACTTAAATGGTACCCCTCTCAACCTCCAATGAAAAATTTTAACTCCTGGAACCCCTGGACATAGCCACCAAATGAATAAAATTCTTAGTCTCCTGGATGGAGGAACTTCCATCCAGGGAACCAATTTCCCCATAACCAACCTTCTCAATAGCTTCCACATCAAATGTTTCCTCATCAACCATACCCTCCTCAACAATATCCTCAACCTTATCAATAGTCACAGCTGCAACTACAGAATAATGTTGTCCCCAATATGTTGATACAACCACAGCTTCCTGCTCAACCTAACCCCAACCCAAATAATAAAGCAGTCAATCACTTTGAGACTACCAACATTCCCACTTACTCCATTACTCATGTACCCTGCAACGACATCCGCTTACGATCAGGAAGGGTAGTGGAGACTTTGATCATTGAGGATGTTCCATCATCTGTGTGTGAAGAAAGGATGAAACCACAGTGTTTATCCAATACAAAGACCCCCATTATTGAATATGATGAACATCCTACTAATATGCCAGATGAAACACAAAAATACACATTTATCAACACACAGCCTACACAATTGATTAGGGAACCACCATACCCTGAAATATTAATATTACCGAAGGTAGTGGGACAACCTCAATTTAACCTCTTAGGAGAATTAAAAAAATATTTATGTTAAAATTCCACTCCTTAAGGCCCTTCAAGATGTACCTATCTATGCTAGAAACATTTAGGATCTGTGTACAAGGATACCAGGAATAAAACCCAGGGATCCACCCACTGTTAATGTCATAGGGAAATTATCTGAATTAATAATGGGGAAAACCCTCTTGGCCAAATACGACGATCTCGGGAATCCCATTGTCACTGTACATAATGGGAGCACAAAAATCCCAATGCACTAGTAGACTTAGGTGTAGCAATTAACATCATGACCATTGAAACTGTAAGGAAAATTGGGATCACTAATCTTAGGTCAACTCCTACTATTTTAGAACCGGCAGATAGATCCACTATTAAACCTGAAGGAATATTGGATAATCTCATTATCTTAGTTGATTCTTGGGAGTATCCTGCTGACTTCTTGATTTTACAACCTAAGTCACAGCTAGGAGGACACCCATTGATCCTGGGAAGGCCCTGGTTAGCTACAGTTGATTCTTGCATCAGTTGTCAGTCTGGGTCTATGACCATATCATATGGAACCGAGATAAAGAACCCCACTCTCTATCCTCCAGCTCGGTTGAGCTTAGAAGCTGAAACTCCGTTATGGATGGAGCCATAGGAAGAAGAGGGCATTCAGCCATTATTAATGATAGGGAAGGCATTGACTTTTAAAGATGAAAATGAAGACAATGCCATTAATAATTTCATCAGTGAGCCCACTTCTATCAATAAGAAAATTTATCAGATCCTGAATGCTACTCTAGGTGAAGAGGAACAAGAAAATCTAATAGAGGAGACATTAGTCAGTGATACTCACATAGTTCTAGTGTCGAAAAATTTGAAAAGTGTTCTTCTCGAGGTAGAGTCTAGAAAAAACCTGAATATCAATCCCAGTCTTACCCCAAATGAACAAGAACCCCTAATCACTCTCTTAAAAAAACACAAGGGGGCATTTTCCCGGGAGTACATAGACATGAGGGGTATCCCTTATAATTTGTGCACCCATCACATTTATCTCAAAAGTGACTCTCAGCCTGTGTGCCAGCCTCAACAAAGAATGAATGCCAATCTTAGGTACATAGTGAAGGAAGAAATTTAGAAACTCTTGGAAGCAAGATTTATATATCCCATTTCAGACAGTGAGTGGGTGTCTCCACTCATGATAGTACCCAAGAAGAATGATGAATGGAGAGTATATGTGGACTATAGAGAGCTGAAAAAGAAAACATAGAAAGATCACTTTCCCCTTCCTTTCATTGATCAAGTACTTGACACCTTATCCGAGAAGAAGTTGTTCTCCTTCTTGGATGGGTTTTGCGGGTACAATCAAATCCAGATTGCTCCTGAAGACTAGGATAAAACTACCTTCACCTGTCCCTAGGGAACTTTTGCATACAGAGTGCTTCCCTTTGGTTTATGCAATGCACTAGCCACATTTCAAAGAGCTATGATTGGCATCTTTTCATAATTAGTTAATGATAGTATGGAAATTTTCATGGATGATTTTACTCCTTATGGCAAAGACTTTGAAGAAGCATTGAAAAATTTGGAAAAGGTTTTAACTCACTACGAACAGACCCAGCTATCTTTGAGCACTGAAAAGTGCCATATGATGATGAGCGAAGGGGTAGTGTTGGGGATATTTATCTCTACTAATGGCATCCAGGTAGACCCCTCTAAAATCGAGGTAATCCAAAATATACCTACTCCTAGAACTCAGAAAAAAGTGCGAAGTTTCTTAGGGAATGCTAGATATTATAGAAGATTTATAGAAAAATTTTCCAAACTTGCCTCTCCTTTGTATTCATTGTTAATGAAAGATGTGCAATTTATATGGAGTGAGGCATGCCAGAAAGTGTTTGTTAAACTTAAGGAGAAGCTATCCACAACTCCCATCCTAAGAGGGCCCAATTGGGCCCTGCCTTTTCACATTTCTTCATATGCCTCTGATACCACCATTGGAGTAGTTTTAGGATAGTAATATGGTCAATCACCTTATGCATTTTATTATATTAGCAAAAACCTAGCCCCTGCTTAACTTAATTATACTGTTACAGAGAAGGAGTTTTTACCCATTGTTTACTCCATTAACAAATTCCGAAATTATATCACTATATATACTACCTTTGTGCAAATTGACCACTCAACCATCAAATATCTAATTAATAATGTGGAAATTGAACCCAAGTGATCGAACAATTACACTCACAAAACTGCTAATCAAACATGCAAAATTACCATCAAAGGAGACTGAAATTGGAGCATAACACTAATCTGTATTGAATAAGTGTACAATAGCCAACCTTGTGAAGTCATAGGCTGCTGCAATATATAATTACATGAGATATTTGAATGTATAAGGATTCCATTTGAAATAGTAAAAAAGTAGGCTTACTAAATCTAGTCAAATCCCCCATAGGGGCATAAAGCAGTTTCCAAATCCACTTCAAGGCTCACGAATTAGAAAATTCAAGTAGGAAAGATGATAAGGGATGGAAATACAAATCATACATGATTTTATTAGGAGAAAAGGATGGAGGATGATGTGGGAAAAAACAAGCAAACTACACCTAGCCTTGCTTTCCCTTTTGCCTTAATTCTCAATAAAACAGGCAGCTTTGCAGAAAAAGCAGATATGTGCTTTGGAGGATCTGGAATAAAGAAACCATGATAAATATTGTTTCCAAGAGGTTTCCCAAGTGCTCCATGACTTAGTTTTAGCAAGTGTTGACTTCTATGACATGTAGAAGGAAACTAGCATAGAGTGGAATATAGGAGACTAGGTAAATAAGACAAAAAGGATTTAATTAATGTCTAAGGTAGGTAACTATGGGATGATTATTATAAAACCCCCCCTTAAGCCCAAATTTATGAGTAAATATCAGAAAACTATAGGGCCTAGCAACAAGGCTTAGTCACCATTTACATACTGCATGTCCATTTAACCAAGGAAAGATGCAAAAACCCAGTGGGAAAATCCTCCCTTAAACATGGACAGTAAAACAAAATTTGAAAATATTGTCATCAATCATGCTTCACAGCATGATCAAAAATCCCCAGCAGTGATTTGAGATTGATAAATGTCTTCTCACAAAAAACTTTGGTGAAGATGTCTGCTACTTGTTCTGAAGATGCACAGAAGAGTAGGTGAATGGTGCCATCATGCACATGTTGTCTGATGTAGTGCATATGGATCTCAATGTGTTTGGTTCTCTATATCTGAACTAGATCATTTCAGATTTGAATGGTGCTCTGATTATCACAATAGATAATAATTGAAAACTTTGATTCAAAGCCACACTCACCAAGTTTCCCTGCAACCACAAACATTGATTTGTTGCATTTACAACTCCTCTTTACTCTGCTTCTGTAGATGAGAGTTCTATGGCACTCTGCTTCTTGCGTAACCAGCTGATTGGTCCTTCTACAAGCATGAACACATATCTTGATGTTTACTTTCAATCTGTGTTATCACCTTCCCAATCACTGTCAGTAAACCCAAACAAATCAAGATTAGATTTAGCTTTGTAGAAGATCCCATGAGTTCTTGTTCCTTGAACAAAGTTAAGGATCCTTTTGGCTGCTCTTCAATGGATCTCATGAGGATGATCCATGTATATTTAAGCCACACTAACTACATAATATATATCAGGTTGAGTGTGTGTAAGGTAAAGCAAACACCCAACCAACTGCCTAGACAGTGTATTATTTACCATAGGAGAAGAACCCGCTTCTTCAAAATTAACTCCTGAAAGGAATGGAGTCTTGCTTGGCTTGAAATATTTCACATTGAAATTGTTTAGAAAATATAAGGCATACTTGGAATGATGTAATTTGATTCTGTGTTGGGATTGAGCAATTTTG
This sequence comes from Pseudotsuga menziesii, assembly GCA_001517045.1. NCBI lineage: Eukaryota > Viridiplantae > Streptophyta > Pinopsida > Pinales > Pinaceae > Pseudotsuga > Pseudotsuga menziesii. The sequence continues at coordinate 38,914 of LPNX010880849.1, read as the reverse complement.
ATACCCAAGAATTGGCTCAACAATCCCAAATTAGTCATAAAAAATGCATGGTTAATTGCATCCTTCAAGGAGGCAATCTCTTTCTTTGAACTTCCTGTAATCAGAAGATCATACACATACAATAAAATAATCATCAAATAACCATGTATCAGCTTCAAATAAACATTAGGATCAGAATTGCATCAAACAAAACTCAATGACAGCAGAAAGCCATCAATCTTGGCATACCAAGCCCTAGGGGCTTGCTTGAGCCCATACAATGATTTCTTTAACTTGCACAAAAAATATGGATTATAAAAAAACCCTTGAGTTTGCTGCATGTAAATATATTTATTACTATCTCCATTTATGAAAGAACACTTCACATCCATGTGATTTACCTCCCACTGGTTCGAACCTGCAATGGCTAAAGCTAGCCTTATGGAGTCCATATTTGCCACTGGTGGAAAGGTTTAATTGTAGTCAATATCATGTACTTGAGAGTAGCCATTTGATATCAATATTTCCATATATTTCAAAGGTGAACCATCCGCAGCAAACATAGTCTTGAAAACCCACTTACATTGAACTAGCTTCCTCCCTGGGGGAAGATCAACCAGTTCCCAAGTGTTGTTCTTCTGGAGCGAGCTGAATTCTTCTTTCAAGGTTGTTTTCCATATTATATGATGTGATGCATATTCATATGTCTAGCAGTCTATTTAAAACATTATATTTCACTTCTCTGCAAACAAAGGGTATTTCATACAAAGGGCACTCTCAAACTGAGATCTAGTCCTGCTAGGATCACTAGGATTTCCAGCTAGTTCCCCAGCTGCATGAATGGTCTTTGCTGCCAATTTTGGTCTTGTAGGACTGTCAAGATATGCAATTAAATCATCATTATTAGACATATCAGAATCAACAAAATCATTTGTCTCTCCACTTACATTCAATGGATCTGGTGGTGAAGAAGACTCTCCAACTTCAACTGCTACTAAAGGCTCTTCTTCAAACTGAACACTTATTTCAATGAAGGATTTGTTAGTGCTCAAGTTGATTAGATTGTACCCTTTTGAATCTTTATAATACCCAACAAATAGGCACTATTGGCTTTGGGGCTGCTGTTGATGTATATGTAACTTCGGAGTGTATTCTTCTATGTATTTCATATATTGTAACCCAATGTTTATTCTGGGAGTCTCTTTTATGTATTTGAGTCATGTTGTCTTACCCTGATGTTTCGATCGGGAGGATTAATAATGTAAACAAGTCATATCAAGTCATTAGGTAAGTCCCCACAGTTTCGGGGCACTTGAGTTATTATACACTAATTAAGGTGTAGGCTCAAGTAGTAATTATTAGGTTGAGCCTACGTGTGAAATGGAAACTCAAGTGAACAGATGAATATAAATAGAGAGTGAGAGTCTCTCTATTTATCACTTGTGACATACATCACTTGCTCTCTCAAGTGTGGCGCACCTTTGGAGAAGGAAATACTTTGGCTTGACAGAAGACAGAAGGCTATTGCTGTGTTGGGAGGTCATCTTACTGTTTTGGGTTTCACATCTTGTGGTGATACTATCTTAGAGGAAGTTGCGGGGTTTTCTCCATTTATGGTTTCCCCGATCAAAACTCTTTGTGTCTCTTGTTTCATGTGATGTGCTTATGTTATTGCTGTACTTTTTATTCTCTCAGTGAAAAGATCTTAACATAATGCTAGCTTAAATGTTGAAAAACTAACATGGAATCAGAGCTAACCTGAGAAGAAGACATTGTGCAGCTACAGGAACTAGGGCTTCCTAGTTTGTGGATCTTCCTCCACATATTTTCAGCAAAAGTATGCTAGGATGACTCTCCATTGAAGGGTGCATTTTTCTGTCGATGCGGAACTCAATTTCAAGCATTTTCAGTTTCGATGTGGAAATCAGTGCTTTCTTCAGAAGAGGAATTTTTGAGTGAGACCAGCATAGTATTGTTCTCCTCATCAAAACTGAAGTTTAGAGACCTGGATCAAGAAATTTGGTTGGGTGAAACTCCAGGAAAGTCAAACCCTAGTTTGACCCTGAGCTAGGAGAAACCCTAAATACTAAAACTGCTAATTTTTGGTACAGTCACTATATTCTAATATTGGAGAATTCTAAAAAGCTAACAATTGTAGGGGCTGAAGATAAAATCCTGATGAACACTGTGTCCAAAAATCAGCATCAGATTCGCTATATTCTGGGAGATATGATCTCTCCAAGTTAGGGATCCATCCTCTTCTAGAAATCATCCATAAACAGGACACCTGGGGTGATCTGCAATATCTTGGGCTACAGAGGTCCAAATGGAATTCCTGAAGATGTTCCAGAAATGGAACGGACTTTAATTTCTGTGGTACGAATATCAGACTTAGAAGATGAACCAGTGACACGTGGCATTCTGTACAACTTCACTGTTCTGAACAGTCCTGTAACAGGTCACCTTGGTAAAAGGATCATAAATCCCAAATGGTGAAACCAATTCTGATGAAACCTATGGTGTTGGATCAGAAACATGCGAGGTTACCTTAGTAAGAAATTGTAGACATAGAGGATTCGTAATTTCAGAGATATCATAGAAACAGTAATAGCAATTTATGCAGAAGAAATCAGAAAATTAGGACTTCCTGTTTCAGGAGCTTCCCTCCACTATTTTCAGAAAAGGAGTACATTGGACAGCTCCATTTGAAGAGATCTATCTATTTGTCCAATTAGATCTGAAAGATTCCAATTTTTGAAATTTAGGG
>LPNX010880849.1:0-35932 GCA_001517045.1 Pseudotsuga menziesii | reverse complement strand
AGACAGTGGGGCTTCCAAACATATGACGGGACTCAAGGAAAGACTATCGATGATGCGGTAGTGATTGGAGAACAAGAAGGAGGCTTGTACAAATTGAAGGTCCATCCAGAATAAGCCTTGATCCATGATACGGTAGATCCAAATGAGATTTGGCATAGAAGGCTTGCACATGTGCACTACAGAGCACTACCTATTGCAAGCAAAGCTATTCCAGAATTTCAAGCTATTTGAAGGGAAGAACAAAAATCAAGAACAACTTGAATCGGTAAAAGAAGAAGTGAAGAATGTAGAAGGGGTGATGGCCACATTGAATGGCCTCCCAGGATCGTAGGATTCATTCATGTGAGGAATGTGTGCCAGAAGGAAGTGATTACTTTCAATAGACTCTAGAAAGAGAACTCACAAGAAGAAGAAGCTCGAGAAGAGAAGATGGGAGCAACTGAATATCAAGCTCTTTCCATCCAAAGAATATCCCTTAAGCAATGAGGAATATGAAGAACTCAACTCTTGAAGAACTTCTTATCCACCTTAGATTTTGGATAAGAAACGATGCTATTATGAATGAAGAAGACAATGAAGCTGAAGGCTCAAGAAGGAGTCTACCCTCGAAACAAATAAAGATAAGTATTCAATTGTCATTTCATTATATTATTTTGTTATGCATTTGTTTATATTCAGTTATTGTATTATGCATGATAGGATGTTTGCATTAATGACAGAATACTACTAATATGCATGTGCTGGGTAAGTAGCTCATGGGGCTATACAAATTCTCCATTTCTACTTATCTAGAATGAAACCTCTTTGCTGACATATTGGATTAGTGCACAATCTCAATGTTGTCCTGGTAGAGATGGAAGGCATCTAGAAAGTTTCAATGAGATATGGATGAATGTTGTATTGGCTAAAGTAGTTGCATGATCATATATTTATGCATAAGGGTTTGCCAGTATAAATATTCCTTATGAAATGTTTCTACCCATACAAATGCATTTGGCTTGTAGAAAAGATCGCATACATAATCACCTACAAGCAAAGAAGAATGAAGACTTGTTCCGAAGAACAAGTGACGACAGTTCAAAGACAAAGAATAATATGATGAGTGCAGTGACATCATTGATGCAGAACCTTCTAGCCACCAAGAAGAAAGGGAAGATCAGTTCAAGAAGAATGATGTCTGGGCGTAGTATCGAGACCTGAAGAGAAGTTCATAAGTAGATGGAAACATCGTGGGATACAAGGCAAGATTTGTAGCTCGAGGATTCTCTCGGAAAGAGGGAATAGACTATGAAGAGACTTTTGCACTTGTAGCCAGATACACTTCCATTAGAACAGTACTTGCTTTGGCTGCAGTGATGAAGTGGAAGATACACCAGATGGATGTCAAGATAACTTTCTTGAATGGTGTAGTAGAAGAGGAAGTGTATGTAGAACAAACACTTGGTTTTGAGACACATGACAGAGAGTCTCATGTGTGCAGATTGAAGAAAGCCCTGTATGGTTTGAAATAGGCACCCAGGACCTAGTACGACAGGATTGACAGCTTTCTATCCAGTTTGGGCTTTACCAAAAGTAAAGCAGATTCCAACCTTTACTACAAGGTTGAAGATGGCAACCCAGTGATGCTTCTACTATATGTATATGATCTATTTGTGACAGGTACTGATGGGTTGAGTGCTGATACAAAGAGAAAGCTTGCTGCTAAGTTCAAGATGAAGGACTTGGGGATGATGCATTACTTTCTAGGTATGGAGGTGGTGCAAAGTACAGATGGAATCTTCCTTGGGCAAGGGAAGTATGCAGTAGAGATACTGAAGAGATTTGGGATGATGGACTGCAAGGCTTTGGCTACACCCATGGCATTGAACCTGAAGCTATTGAGTGATGCTTCGTCAGAGTCGATTGATGCTACGATGTATCGTTAGATGATTGGGTCATTGATGTACTTGATGAACACGAGACCAGACATTTTCTTTGCTGTGAACACCTTCAGCCAGTACCTGATGGATCCGAGAAGTGTTCACTTGACTGCTGCAAAGCATATTCTGAGGTACATGAAGGGTACAATTGATTATGGGCTCAAGTATGATGCAAATCAGAAGATTAAACTAGAGGGTTATGTTGATTCAAATTGGGCAGGCAGTGCCATCAACAGGAAGAGTACTTCGGGATGTTGCTTCAGTATGGGATCAGGTGTGATCTCTTGGTTTAGTAGGAAGCAATCCTGTGTGGCACTGAGTACAGCTGAAGCAGAGTATGTCGCAACTTGTTCAGCTAGTTGTGAGGCAGTATGGCTGTGGAACCTACTGTCTGATATATTTGATCTCCAGTTGGATGCTACTTGTATACATTGTGACAAACAAAGTTGCATGAAGTTGTCAGAGAATCTTGTGTTCCATGACAGGTCAAAGCATATCGAGATCAAATATCACTATATCAGGGATATGGTGCAGAGAGGAGCAGTGAAGCTCCTGTATGTTGCGACGAAGGAACAAATAGCTGATGTATTGACGAAGCCATTGGCCAGGCTGAAGTTTGAGTACTTCAGAGAGAGACTTGGTGTTCTCCAGATCGAGGTTGCTTCCAAGAGACAGTGATGAGACCCATAGCCATTCTGACATGGTGAGAGGATTGGTTCCTTCCATGGTCAGTTGTAAGGGCTGAGCCATTCTGTCATGGTGAGAGGATTTAGTTCCTTCCATGTCAGATATGAGTGCTAACTGCCATTCAAGGAATGGAGGAACCTGGTCAGTTACCAGGAACACTCAGTCAAGGATTGAGAGAGCCATTCTGATGAGCAGTTTAGATGTAAGGGCTGAGCCATTCTGGTCATGGCTAAAGGATTAAGTTCCTCCCATGACAGATGTGAGTGCTGGCCATTCTGTCGAGTAGGACAGATGTAAGGGCAATTTCCACTCTCAGGGAGAGTGGAGGCGCCTGGTTAGTTACCAGGTAGCTCAGTCAAGGACTGGGGGCCATTCTGACGAGGGTGTAGGATTCAGTTCCTACCAGGTCAAATGTGAGTGCACAAATCTCTCATCATTGTGAGCAGATGTGATCCAGCCTGGATGAGAGTATTTCATCATTGTGAGCGGATATGGTTCCAGCCTGGATGAAAGTGAGAAAATATTCCATCATTATGAGCGGATGTGATCCAGCCTGGATGGAAGTGCAGAAATCTCCCATCATTGTGAGCGGATGTGATCCAGCCTGGATGGATGTGAGTACTGTTCCATTCTGATGAGTAGGTTAGATATAAGTGCAGAGCCATTTCACAGATGGTAGTTGATTATGCCTATCATGCTGGTGAATGTGAGTGCTAGGCCTTTCTAATGTGATTGTAGTTCACTACATGATCAGATGTGAGTGCTGGGTGTGCCTTTCTGACGAGCAGGTCAGATGTAAGTGCTGGGCGAAGACCTACATGAGAGTAGGCCTACAACCAGCATGAAAAAGGGCTGGCTCTGTAGAACTTCCTATGACGAGATAGTACACACATGATGGTGACCAGTGGAGATCTAGATCGAGCTATGATCCAGATCCAGTTATGATGACTCTGAGAGATCCAGATCGAGTGATGATCCAGATCCAGCAGTAGTGATCCAGATCGAGTGATGATCCAGATCCAGTGATGACGTACTATGATGATCCAGATCGAGAGATGATCCAGATCCAGATGACTTGAAGATGAATATGACTTGAAGACGAAGATGACTTGAAGACGGGATGATCCAATTGATACAAAGAAGAAGACCAGTGCTGAAAATTGTGTCGAAAGAATACCTTCCTAGTTACGAGGGAGTGTTGATGTATATGTAACTTTGGAATGTATTCTTCTATGTATTTCATATATTGTAACCCGATGTTTATTCCGGGATGTCTCTTTTATGTATTTGAGTCATGTTGTCTTACCTCGATGTTCTGATTGAGAGGATTAATAATGTAAACAAGTCATATCAAGTCATTAGGTAAGTCCCCACAGTTTCGGGGCACTTGAATTATTATACACTAATTAAGGTGTAGGCTCAAGTAGTAATTATTAGGTTGAGCCTACGTGTGAAATGGCAACTCAAGTGAACGGATGAATATAAATAGAGAGTGAGAGTCTCTCTATTTATCACTTGTGACATACATCACTTACTCTCTCAAGTGTGGCACACCTTTGGAGAAGGAAATACTTTGGCTTGACAGAAGACAGAAGGATATTGCTGTGTTGGGAGGTCATCTTACTGTTTTGGGTTTCACATCTTGTGGTGATACTATCTTAGAGGAAGTTGCGGGGTTTTCTCCATTTATGGTTTCCTCGATCAAAACTCTTTGTTTCTCTTGTCTCATGTGATGTGCTTATGTTATTGCTGTACTTGTTATTCTCTCAGTGAAAATATCTTAACATAATGCTAGCTTAAATGTTGAAAAACTAACAGCTGCAAATCCTTTCTCTTTTTAGTTGGAATTCTAGCCCAAGCCTTTGAGCCAAAAATCCTGAAATGGTTCACATCTGGCTTGTGCCCACTCCAAGATTAGAAAGGAGTCATACCATCAAGTTGTTTATGAGGAACCCTATTCTAGATGCAGGATGCACAATTTATAGCCTCAGCCCAAAACTTTGGTGGCAAAGTATTAGCCTCCATCATGCAGGTTGCCATCTCCTTCAGTGATCTGTTCTTTCTCTCAGCAACACCATTTTGTTGTGGTGTGTAAGGGATTGAATGCTGCATCTGAATACCTGAATATTTACAATATTGAATGAAATCAGACTTGAGATACTCACCACCATTGTCATATCTGAGGATTTTGAGTCTCCTCCCAGACTGGTTTTCAACCAAGGCCTTAAAGACTTTGAAGAGGTCAAAAACTTCAGGCTTATGCTTTAGGAAGTAAACCGAGCAATACTTAGAAAAGTCATCTATGAAGGTCAGTGCATATTTGGCTTAACTCATGGACATATGAGGAAATGGACTAGCAACATCACTGTGGATCAACTCAAGAGGTGCAGAGGTTCTCTCATGACTAGCTCTCTCAAATTTGTGCTCTAGGTGTTTTCCTAGGATACAACCTTGACAGACTCCCTTGGAAAACTTAATCTTTAGTAAACCTATGACCATATATTTTTCACTCAAATCAGAAATATATTTATAGTTAATATGGCCAAAAATTTCATGCCAAATCTTGCTTGCCTCATTAGCATGAATCAAAAGAGTAGAGGGGTTTAAGTATGGTAGAAAATGGGAAAACATGTATACCTTCAAAGTGTGATCAACAACACCTTTTGCTATGACTTTACCATTCGAAATCCCTGTGATTTCAACATCAGGGGAGAAGATGACCTTCTTTGGAGACACAGTGTGAGTCATCTGATACACTAACAAGAGATTAGAGGCAATACCTGGAACATACAACACATTATTGAACTTACCATGGTCAAGATCAATCCTTCCTTTCCCCAAACTGTCAGTGAGAGAGTCATCTCCCAAAACTATCAGTGGACCTTTAGACATGTCAAGAGTGGAGAATTCCTCCTTTGTCGAAACCATATGTATAGAATCTCTAGAGTCTGTGATGAAGCTAGGTGAGCTTGATGTGCTAGCAACCAAAGCATGTACTCTCTCTCTGTCCTCTGAATTTGATCCTCCTTTCGTCTTATTTGAGCAATCAGGAAGGGATATGTTATTCTTCTCTCGGAGTTGGGTCAACATGTCAATTTGCTTCTTCATACAGGAGCTCTCAAGATGGTATCCCTTACTGTAGTATGCGCACTTGCTCATTTCTCCTTTGTTCTTCTTCTTCTGGAAGTTCTTCTTGGAGCCTTGGGGTTCCTCTTGAGACTTGTTCTTGTCTCCCTTTTTCTCATGTGTCTTCTTAGATTTCTTCTTGCCCTTTGAATCCACCCTTGAATCTCCAGAAACAAAATCTTGGTATTTGGAAGGTTTGATGGTGCCCATAATCACCAATTTATCTTGGTCCTGTGTGAGGGATTCCATGAACTCTGCAAGCTTAGGCATCTTCCAGGATCAAGATGTCAACTTGGTGGCATGGAAGGTCGAAAAAAACACTGAATAGTCAAGGACAAGCTTCAAGAGTATGGCCAAAACTAGTTTCTCTTCCTTCATTTCAATTCCACACTGTTTTAGCTGCAAAACAAGGGCTTTCAACTTGGAAAAGTAGAGTTGCAAGGATTCGAAGCTGCTGGGAATTAAGGGGATCAATTAATTCTCGATTTGATGTCCTCTCATCTCATATGTCTTACCCAAAATATATACAAGATTCTCCCACACTTCATTAGGTTATTTCATTCCATCAAGATGGAAGAGGAGGTCTCTTGAAATGCTCAGACACAAAAGACCATAGGCCTCATCCCCCCTGTTGTGCCATTTTATTTTCTTTGCAGCTGCATTGGGATATACCTCAGTTTCCATAATAAACCTATAGAGACATTTCACTCTCAAAAATATCTCCATCTCAAATTTCCATTCAAAGAAATTAAATGGAGTCAAGATGATCTTCTGAGATTGGTCCATAGCTCAGAAACTGTGCCCTTCAGTCAGCAGAATATTCTCCCAGTCAAGATGTCAAACCTGCAATAGCAATATGGAAGGAGAGAAATTGATCGACAAAGGCTCTGATACCATGTGGAAATTGAACCCAAGTGATAGAACAATTACACTGACAAAATTGCTAATCAAACATGCAAAATTACCATCAAAGGAGACTGAAATTGGAGCATAACACTAATCAATATTGAATAAGTGTACAATAGACAACCTTGTGAAGTCATACACTAGTGCAATATATAATTATATGATATATTTGAATGCATAAGGATGCCATTCAAAATAGTCAAAAAGTAGGCTTACTAAATCTAGTCAAATCCCCCATAGGTGCATAAAGCAATTTCCAAATCCACTTAGAGGCTCATGAATTAGAAAATTCAAGTAGGAAAGATAATAAGTGATGAAAAGACAACTCATACATGATTTTATTAGGATAAAAGGATGGAGGATGATGTGGGAAAAAAACAAGTCAAGTACACCTAGTCTTGCTTTCCCTTTTGCCTTAATTCTCAATAAAACAGGCAGCTTTGCAGAAAAAGTAGATATGTGCTTTGGAGGATCTGAAATAAAGGAAACATGCTAAATATGGTTTCCAGGAGGTTTCCCAAGCACTCCATGACTCAATTTTAGCAAGTGTTTACTTCTATGAAATATAGAAGGCAACTAGCCTAGAGTGGAATATAGGAGACTAGGTAAATAAGACAAAATTGATTTAATTAATGTCTAATGTAGGTAACTATGGGTTGATTATTCTAAAAAATAAACCTGTTACAAAAGCTTGGGTAACTAGATGGCTGTTATTATTACAAGAATTTGATATCACCATTATAGATAGACGTAGAAAACAAAATGTTGTCGCTGATTTCTTATATGGTTTTACTAACAGTGATGATAATTTTCCTGTTGAGGACTCTTTTCCATATGAACACTTATTTGTAGTTTTAGCTCACTCCCCTTGGTATGTAGATGTCACTAACAACTTGGCTCGAGGGAATCTTCCAGCACATTTGTCAAAAAGAGAAAAGAGGAAAATTATTCAACAAAGTCCCAGGTATTGTTGGATAGATGGTCATCTCTTCTACACAAGCCCAATCTTGAGATCAAAATATGTGTAAGAGAAGATGAAATATTCCATATTTTGAAGGCCTGCCATGACGAGCCTTGCAAGGGACATTTTCTAGATAGGAGGACAGGACACAAAGCGCTGAGAATGGGCTACTATTGGTTGACCCTTTTTAGGGATGCAAAAAGATATGTCCAGTCTTGTGACAGCTGGCAGAGGATGGTCCAACCTAACAAATTGGATCAAATGCCTCTTCAACCACAACTAGTGGTTGAACCTTTTGACAGATGGGCCTTAGATTTTATTGGTCCTATCAGCCCTCATTCTAGGTAGAAATCATACATCTTGGTTTGTACCGACTACATGACGAAATGGATAGAAGTTGTGGCTTTGGTGAAAGCCAATGGCCAGGCTATGATCGATTTCCTGTATGGTGAAATATTTACCTGTTTCGGAGCACCCAGGGAAGTGGTTACAAATGGAGGACCTCAGTTTGTGTCACATCAATTTGAAGCTCTGCTACAGAAGTACCATATTCAGCACTAGATATCTTCACCATACCATCCCCAGGTCAATGGCCAGGTAGAAAGCACTAACAAAGTTATTGAATCCATCCTTACCAAAATGGTCAAGAGCCATCATAGAGATTGGGCTGATAGACTTCTAGAAGCATTGTGGGCATACCGTACTACTTCGCACAATGCTACATGTTTCTCTCCTTATGACTTGGTGTATGGAAAAAGTGTTGTCTTCCCCATTGAATTTGAAATCAAGACTTTGAATATAGATATGGAGGTAAAATTAGATGTGACCGAAGCCCAGAAGAGAAGATTGAATCAATTGAATGAAATTGCTGAGAATCGTTTAGCTATTGTGGATCAGACAGTATTAATCCAACAATAGAGATCCAATTGGCACAACCGATTCATCAAAAATAAATTCTTCTATGAAGGAGATTTGGCATTATTATATGATTCAAGATTCAAAAGGGACTTCAAGGGTAAGTTACACACAAGATGGTTGGGACCATACCTAGTAGACAAAGTATTTGATAATTGTATAGTCTGCCTAGTAACCATTGACGAGAATTGTGCACCATTATTTGCTAATGGTCACAGGATGCGACTGTACCATAAGCCCATTTCAAAAGATGCATTCACTTCACAGATTGCAGCTGATGTAGAATACCAGTTAGAACAAGGGAAATAATCTTTCTCTACCCCTATCAATCCTTAGATAATCGTTGTAAATCTTATATAAAATTTGTGTACATAAATAAATTGATATTTTTAATATTATTTTTATCTTTTTCTTTTGCAATTGATCCACTTTTTTATAAATAAAATGTGCAGGGAGGCGCCTAAGGAGAAGCGGTCATTGTCGGGCCTATCGACCAGAGTCGTCCTTCTATAACTTCTTGCATCAGAATAAAATTCCTTGAACAAGTTTGTTGCAGCTGGAACACTGTAATACTTTGCCTGTTTTTTCCATTTTTTTGCTGCTGTAACACCATAAAATACCACCCTTTATCCCCTTCCGCACATCTGCAACACCGTAAAACGTTTCCTATTTTTCCATTTTTCTGCAGCTACAACACCGTAAACTCCTTCCCTTTATCATGTTCCGTGCAACTTGTTAAGTCAGAATTTTGTTTCTTCATTTTTGGTAATTTTGGTTTGAGTGATATTTTTTTTCAAGGCTTTCATTTACTTTATTTTGATTTTGCCCTCCTTTTGGAAAATTTTGTTTAGTATTTATTTGAAATTTTGAGTTTGCTTTAGAAATTTTGAACCTTAGACTATAGGTTAGTTTTTGATTAAGGGTTTTTTAAAGTTGTTTTATCAAATGGTGGACTCCTAAGGCATATTTTGAGCATACCTACACTCAAGCAACTTTTAAAATCTTATGCAAAATATCAAAAAGCTGAAAAGGAGCGAAAAAATAGCACCAAGGATATTCTTGTAGCGCTGGAGCAGAAAATTACAAAGGGCACTCTACAAGAATATCGCGGCCCTTTTATTTTTCGATTTTCAAGCAAGTTTTTATCATGATTTTAATCTGTGAATGATTAATTACAGACGGTGAGCTGTTGGATACGTGTAAGCCTCAATTTTAGCACGATTCCAGGTGGTTTTGAGTCGAGAAACAAATCATGGCCATCATTGCCCATAATACGGGATTGGTTTGATAGTTATCAGCAAATTTTGGTCTAAGGTGGCATGATTTTCCTTTCACATGCATTATCAGAGGAAAGGAAGGCTCGTGAAGTAAATCAAACCGCTAGAAAGGTGGATTATGTTGCTGCAGAGCAGAGACAGAGTTATGAAGGCCAGCGAAAATTAGGGCTTTTTATCCCGTTACCTGCAGTCAAAGTGATCACATAAAGACATCTGTACACACAAGGAAAGGTAGTTGACAGCTCAAAACATAGGTTTAAAACATTGCAATTGAACAGTTGGCAGGTATTTCACTATTAACCCCTATAATTGAAAATTTGGGAATTGTCTCGCTGGAGGTCGTTTTGGAAAAAATTAGTTGAGGCAAGGGTTAAAATAGGTTCCAAAATGAAATGTTAACCCCAGAAATAACAGCCTGGAGCTGTTCTAAATAATTTTATTGAACAGAGCATCAGAATAACCCTAAGCTTAAAGCATTCAGTTTTTTAGAACATCGAGATAGTTTGAACGAAAGTTGTTTATGTTTTGGCTCTCTAATACACTCAAAAAACTTTGATATTGATACAGTATGGGTGTAATGAACTGACTGATTAAGTTTTCTGTCAGACCTAATGCTAATTTGAGTCATAGTCTATAGGAAGCAGCATTGGAATGAATTGTAGACTGTTTTATTATGCTCATCCCTTACATAGGAAGTCTTCAGTAGACTAAGAAGCTAGTGAATTGTTGTCACATATGCAAAGTCAATGGTTTTGAAGAATGAGGTTGGCATTGATACACAGGGTTCGAGGAGAATTCCTTGGCTAATTGAATAATGTGCAGAATACCTAATTTCTTTAACAATACAGAGAAAACCGAATACCAATTTGCAGCAGCACCTAGATTGTTATGTGTGGAAGTTTTTTGTTTTGGAAACTGATGAAAGTTGCAGGGATTTGATGAGCTGAAAGAGATAGGTGTGGGATGAACAGTCTGCAATAAATTTTAAAGTGACAACAGAGGTCATTTATGAAAAACCTTTTTTGTGTAGAGATGTTTATGAATCATGCTGACAGAGTGTAGATACTGATACACAGTTTGCTTGATAGGTTGAAGATGGTCTTTTGTTTAAAAAAAAATAGTCTGATTGGTGATTAAGTTTCAAATCTTTTGCAGTTAGCCTACACACAGACCTAATTTGCATTGTTAGGACAAAGCATCATGGAAGCCCTCGGTGACGTTAATTTTTCCTCTTATTGAGAAGTTTTACTTCATTTTTTAAAATATACAGGTCTGTTCAGAAATGTGCAGGAGTTCGGAAGAAGTTTGAAGGAGCAGAAAACCACTTTATAAAGCATCTTCTGAACCCTAAAACTAGACAGCTTCTAAGTTTCCGAAGGATAAAGATGGGCAAGAGTGGAAAAAGTGGTAAAATCAATAGGGCTAAGCCCACTGACTTAACCTGGATTGAGAAGCTCCCTAATTGTGCTGAATTGTTCCAACAGGCAGGTTGGCTAAATTTCTTCAGGAAGATAGATGGCTGCAATGCACAAGTGTCCTGTAAATTTGCTCAAAGTCTTAAAAATGATATGGTCATCTTTGATGCTCTCAAATTCAAATTGACTGTAGAATTAATTGCAGGGGCCACTGAGATTAGCAATGAAGGTGAGACTTGGTTCAAGAAATTACCTTTTGATTTTGAACCTCAAAGATACATGTTACCCAATGTGAATCCTGATTGGAATAAAGGTATTCTTATCCAGAATTTCAGAAAAGAGTGGGTTGACCCAATTAGAATATTGCAAAGCTATGTGACTTGTGAGGGCGGGTATTCATATGTATTTAAATATCATTTTAGATTCCTCCAACACATAGTAGGAGTCTCAAAGATGAACCTGCCATTCTTCTTTTTGAAGAGCCTGCAGAAAATGACTAGCAGGGTAAAACAGCATGAAGATCACACATCCCAGTCAATTTTTCATCATGGATTGATCAAGCTAATCATCAGTACTGTGTTGCAGCATGAGGGAAGAACTTGGGACTTTTTTCTGTTTTGGTCTTGTATTCATGTCAAAAAGGAAGAACAGCAACCAAAGAGGCAAACTGATAAAGGAACTGTGATGATGAAGAAGCTAGGTCATAAACCTAAGCTCGAGGTCAAAACTGAGAAAATAGCTAAGCAGATGGAAGAAGAGGTAGCAGAGCAGGTAAAGATGGACAACAAATTTAAAAGTTCATCAGTTGGCACCACAGGCAGGTATTCATTGTTTGCAAAAGAGGAACTGCAGCTTAGGCAGCAGCCCACAGTACCTGCAGAAGATTCTGAAGAAACTAAAACTGTTGCTGAAGAAAAGGCTGATTTATTAGAAGATGAAGCTATACTCAGGCAAGCAGGAATTATAGAAGAGTCTATTATTCCTATTGATTTCTTAGATTTTTTAATGCAGGATGCAAATGTACTGGAAAACCCTAGTTTTGATGATGAAAGCTTGTAGGAAAGTGTTCAGAAATACAAGCAACAGGTAAAACAATTACAAGAGACTAATGATAGTTTATTTAAAGTCAACAAGGGGCTTATAGAGGAGTTGCAAGATGTCCATCATCATTTCCTAGAATTATCAGAAATGTCTAAAGAAGTACTGAAAAGGAAGAAAGCTACTGACAGGTATTCTACAAAGCTAGAGAAGACAGTTGAAAGTTTACAGCAGGAGAATGAAGACCTTCAGAAAAAGATAGCTGATATGGAAAAGAAACATAAAAGAGCAAAGAGGAGGTCTCAAAACCTAGATGGTATAGCACTACTTGCTGAAGCATCGAAGGAGCTTTAAATCAGTTATGCTTTAATTAATGTATCTGTTTGATAAACAGTTTTTGTTAATGATTTGCTATTTTTAGCAATTTTGTAATTTTGTAAAAATGTACTTTTTACTTTACCTTAGTAGGTCGATGGAGACAGTTAGGATTAGTGACCTAACTGATTTTGTAGAAGATTACTATTTAGAGGAGTTAGAAAGACATTTTGGGGGTTCGATATTTGAGAGATTTCAGGAGGTCTTCAAGCTCAGTTGGTTTTCAGACTTGTTTATGAGTAAGGTACATAGCTCTTGTATGTAGTGGTTAATGAAACTATGAGATATACATGACTTTTATCCTTCAGTTGTTTGTATTGGCTTCATTTTTCTTCTTGTCTAGTTGCTTAAATTGACAGATTCATTGTTGGTTAATGTGTGTTTGCTGGTAATGCCTGTTATTTATGTATGAACCTCAATGCTGTTTCTTATTGGATCTTGTTATATATATCATGCATCTTCATTGTCTATTGCTTATGATTTAGTAGTTGCTTTACTTATGAATGTATTACCTGACTGTTCTCAAAGTTCATAACCAAAAACACATTGCAGAAACCCTAAACCTTGATTTCATTGAGTTTTATATTTGAGTGTTTGTTAGCTTGTTTCTCTGGCCTTAGAAACAATTTCTGGCACAAACATCTTTGGCACCATTTTCAGGGACGAAGCTGAAGCATATCTTCCGTGGGATACTCATCAGTTTTCCTGGTTCGAGAGGTGGACTTGAACCAGTATCTTTGAAGGCTATTTTCACCAAATTTTGACACACTGGCTTCTAGAGGAGTAGGAACCCGGAGCAGACCTATTTCACTGTTACATTCAGGGGTTTCAGACCCTGAACAGATCTTAAAAACAGCAAGAAAACTCAAAAGGTCCCAATCTTTACCAGCCTTGTGTGATCCTGAACAGTTGGGTGTTTCATTACATTCAGCTGAAATCTCACCTTGGATAAAACCTACCATTCCTGAGAGTACTTTTCAAGTTTTTACCAATCCTAAAACCTTTTTGAAAGCCAAGACTGCTTCTCCTGGTAAAATACCCCTTTTCCAGCTAAAAGTAGGAAAGAGCCCTTTCCTAGAAAGTTCTAGTCAAACTTCCTCATCTTCGAAACCACAGTCCAAAATGGCAGCTCAAAACCCACCCATGGATATGATGGACAGGATGGTTGCAGCAAGGTATGCACCATTAGTCTTACACCAACCTTTACATGCTTTGCCTGGAGGATATTATCAGAAGTATATGCCTAGGTTCAATGGGTAGGGGGAAACCACTGTTGAGGAACATTGGGAGGCTTTCCTGAGTTATGCAGACAATCAAAACATTGAGATCAAAGATGTATGGATGAGAGTATTTGTTCAGAGTCTTGATGGGGATGTAAGAAAGTGGTTTAGAGACTTTCTTGCCAACTCAATCACCATAATTGAAGAACTCCAAGATCTTTTCTTGAGGCAATGGGGAGACACAAAGGATCACACTTACTATATAACTGAATTTGGAGCTCTCAGAAGAAAGAAAGATGAGACTGTGGCTGATTTATCCAAAAGGTTTAAAAAAATGTATAGTAGGATTCTGGCAGAAATTAAACCTACTGAAACATCAGCTAAGCTTACCTATGCCAATGCATTTGACCATGAATTTTCTCTATTGTTGAGGGAAAGAAGACCTATCACCTTGTTGAACATGCAAGATTCAGCATTGGAGGTTGAGTCCAATTTGCTGGCTTCAAACAGACTTAAGAAAGAAACACCTCAACAGCTGTATGAAAGGAAGGGAAAGAAGGAGGTTGTTTCAACAAGTGCTGCACCTCAGTCTGCTGAAGCCAAGATAGATGAGATGGCCAAGCTAGTCAAGATTCTTACTGCCAAACTGAATAAGTTAGAGCTTGAAAAGAATTCTGCTAAACCTGCTCCAGAAGCTGAAAGGAACCCAAATAACTAGAATCAGTTCAGGAGGCAGTTTGCTCCTAGATTTATACCAAGAGAGCACATAAATAATGACATCCAGTGAGAAAGAAGAGAGAATGAGGAGTAGAGAGTACCTCCACCTTTTCAAAATAATGTAGCTGATGAAGAAGAAGTTGATGGACAGCTGCTCTTTGAAGAGACTGAGACTGATCAGGATATGAATCACTTTGGAGATGGTTTGTCTACAAGTTTTGTTACTGAAGAAGATTTTCTGAATGCTGAGTATTATGATGCTAACATGTATGAAGTTGAAGATGATTTGGAATTTGATAAAACTGCTGTAAATTCGGTTGCTCAACAGAATGAACATAAGAATACTATCAATCTCAGATCAGGCCCAAAGCAAGTGGTCCAAATTCCAAAGAAGAAGGCACCAGTTCCAACTGCACCTGTTCCTGCTGCACTTGTTCCTGCTAAACAAGTACCTGATCCTGTCATACAGAAGAAGTAATCTGCAGAAAAATCTAAGAAGAATGCTGAAATTGAAGAGGTAAATAAATATGCTCAAAGTTTTAGTTTGGAGAATGAACTAAGGAAGCTGAAAATTCCTGTTCCTTTGACTGAATTAATAAAGAATCCCTCATATAAACAGACAGTCCTGAAAGTGATGAATTCAGCCAATAATCAGCCTGTTTCAGACACTGTTAATTTGCAAGAAGAAAGTCCAAAAATATTCATTGGATCAGCCCTAGCTGAAAAAACTGAAAATGAGGCTAGTGCTTCACCTCCTTTTTATGTCACCTTGACTTTTCATGACCAAATGATTCACAATTGTCTATTAGACTCAGGAGCCTCTCACAATTTGATGCCCAAAGTTGTTATGGAAGCCTTAGGTCTGAGTATTACCAAGCCCTACCATGACCTATATGCCTTTGACTCCCGAGCAGATAAGTGTCTAGGATTAATAAAAGATATGGTAGTTAGTCTTGCTCAGTTGCCTATGAAAAGTATAATAATGGATGTTGTGGTGGCTAATATTACCCCGAAGTTTGGTCTACTTCTGTCTAGGTCATGGGCTAAGAAGGTTGGAGGAACCTTACAGATGGACCTCTCTTATGCTACCATTCCGGTGTTTGGTGGAGAAAATAGAAGACTATACAGAGAGCTACAGTTTGCTTACATAGTCACAGATGACAAAAACCCCACTAATCATCCCCTATATGCTGTTGACAAAGATCTAGGGACCTGCATGTTGAATTTCAGTGATGAAGATAATTCTGTTGGCCTCTTGCAAGTTGAAAAAGAAAAACCAGTGAGACATTGCAGAGAAGAAGAAGATCAGCTGTGGGAATTGTATTTTGATGGATCCTCGTGCAAAGAGGGTGCTGGAGCTGGAATCTTACTCATTTCTCCCAGAGGTGAGATAGTGAAACTCATGTATAAGCTGGAGTTTGTTACCACTAACAATACTACTGAGTATGAAGCTCTGATACTAGGACTGAAAGCTGCTAAAGAATTAGGCATTCAACAAATTACTGCATATGGCGACTCTGAGTTGGTTGTTCGACAGGTGAAGAACAACTATCAAGTAAAGCAGGATTTGTTAAAGGTCTATAGGAATGAGGTATGGGATATGCTTGACAATTATTTTATAGCATTTAACATTACTCATATTCCAAGAAATCATAATGAGACTGCAAACTCTTTAGCTTTGGTTGCCTCATACTTCAGAATTCCTAAAACTACTCAGCTAAGGTATCCCATAAAGGTGAGGTACAGACCATGTGTACCTGACAATGTGAAACATTGGAGGGTATTTGAAGATGACATTGAAATAAAAAAATTTCTTGAGCTTACAGATGAGTTTACTAATGCCCAAATTGATCAGGATGAGGATGAGGAAGAAGGACAGGATAATAAGTCTGCTGAAGATGAGTCTGCTGAAAATGTATTTGCTGAAAATGAGTTTACTAAAGGTGAGATTGCAGGTCATAAGATCATTGAGTTGAAGAGTAACTTTATCCCTAAAGGTTTAGTGCCTTTAGAAAGAATTTTTACCAAAGATGATACACCTTCTAAACCAGTAGTCCAATCTTCAGAAGACAATGTAGAAGACTGCAATATTGGTACTGCAGAAAATCCAAAAATGGTAAAAATTTCTAAATATCTGACAGCTGAACAAAAAAGCAGGTATATCAAGATCTTAAAAGAACATGTGGATGTGTTTTCCTGGTCTTATGAAGATTTAAGAACTTATGATACAGCAATAATTCAGCATAAGGTCCCATTGAAGCCTAATGTTAAGCCTTTTTGACAGAAACTGACAAGAATCAATCCAGCTTTGTTTCTTGTGATTGAAAAGGAAGTAAATAAGTTGTTGGATGCTAAGATAATAGTACCTCTCAGATACTCTTCCTGGGTTGCAAATCTTGTACCTGTTAGGAAGAAGAATGGGGAGATAAGACTGTGTGTTGATTTCAGGAATCTTAATAGGTCATCATTAAAAGACAATTATCCTCTCCCCAAGATTGAACAGGTTTTGCAGCAAGTGGTGGGAGCTCAGAGGATATCTATGGTAGATGGATTCTCAGGGTATAATTAGATTGCCATGCACCCTGATGACAAGGAAAAGACAGCCTTTACAACCCCTTGGGGGACCTTCATGTATGACAAGATGCCTTTTGTCCTGATGAATGCTGGAGCAACCTTTCAGAGAGCAATGGACATTGCCTTTGTTGGGGAAAAGGATAAGTTTGTGGTTATCTATCTTGATGATATTACTGTATTCTCAAAATCTGATGATGAACACTTAAAACACTTGAGGCAAACCTTTCAAAAATGCAGAAAATTTGGTCTGTCCCTGAACCCCAAAAAGTCACATTTTGCTGTGCAAGAAGGTAGACTACTTGGTCACCTGGTGTCTGCTGATGGCATCAGAATAGATCCTGAGAGAGTCAAAGCAATACTGAAGATTAGTTTGCCTAGGAGTAAGAAATATGTTCAGTCATTCATTGGCAAGATAAATTTTCTGTGGTGGTTTATTCCAAATTTTGCTGAAACCATCAAGCAAATTACATCCATGTTGAAGAAAGATCAGGAAGTCAGATGGACTGTTGAGGCAAAGGCTGCATTTGAGAAGATCAAGGTAGCTCTTACTGAAGCACCAGTCTTGGTAAGTCCTAATTTTACCAAAGAATTCCTTACTTTTTCATTTGCTTCAGAAGATACAATTGCAGCTGTCTTACTTCAGAAGAATAAGGAAGGTTTGGAACAGCCTATTGCCTTTTTCAGCAAAACTCTCAGAGATTCAGAGCTGAAGTATAGCATTTTGGAGAAGCAAGCTTATGCTCTGGTGAAGGCTTTGAAATTTTTCAGAATATATGTCTTGCATTCAAAGGTTGTTTCATTTGTTCCAAATGCTGCAGTGAAAGATGTCTTGACACAGCCCGACAGTGAAGGAAAGAGAGGAAAATGGATTGCAAAGATTATGGAGTACGACGTGGAAATCAGATCTACTAAGCTTGTCAAGGGACAAGGTTTGGCCAGGCTGCTGGCTGACTCAAATTGTCAAGCTCTAGGACTGCATGTCATGGCTGAAGAATTAGTTCCTGAAGAAGACCAAGCACTTCAGGAGAAAGAAAGGATCATGGATTTTTATTCATCTTCAGTTTGGTATGCTGATATTGTTCATTTTCTGTTATTTCTGCAATGTCCTGATCATTTAGACAAGAAGGCTGCCAGATCTCTGAAACTTAAAGCCACTAAGTACTGTTTGATAGAGGATCAATTGTTCTGGAAAGATCCAAGAGGTATCTTGCTCAGGTGTTTGGATCAATCTGAAATAGGAGAGGTGATTTCAGAGTCTCATGAAGGAGCCTGTGGAGGGAATAAATATTGGAAAGAAACAGCTTACAAAATTTTGAGAGCTGGATACTATTGGCCCACCTTGTTTCCAGATGTGTACCAGCAAGTAAGAGCCTACATTCCTTGTCAGAAATTTGCAGGTAAACAGAAATTGTTATCTTTTCCCTTAAAGCCTATTGCAGTCAATGCCCCTTTTCAGCAATGGGGTCTGGATTTTATTGGAGAGATAAATCCAGCATCTTCAGGACAGCATCATTGGATTCTGACTGCCACAGATTTCTTCACAAAATGGGTAGAAGCTATTCCTACAAGGAATGCTACAGATAAGGTGATTATGGAGTTCATTGAAGACAATATTTTGAGCAGGTTTGGCTGTCCACAGAGATTAATAATATATAATGCCAAGGCATTCAAATCCAAGGCAATGGTGGCCTTCTATGAGAAAAATGGCATCATTCTGAAGCATTCAACTCCCTATTATCCTCAGGGAAATGGCTAGGCTGAATCATCTAACAAGAATATCATTCAAAGCATCAAGAAACTGCTGAAGCATAATAAAAGGTCTTGGGATTCAATGCTGAAATATGCTTTGTGGGCAGATAGAATCACTGTGAAGCAGGCCATTGGTACTTCTCCTTTTCAGTTGGTTTATGGTACAGAGGCAGTGTTTCCTATTCAGCTAGGGATTCCAGTGATGAAATTCCTCCAAAATTCTCAGGAGGAACAAGATGATATGCAAAGGAGAATCTTTGAAATGATTGAACTACAGCAAAATAGAGAGAAGGTGAATGAAAAGGCACAGCTGTATAGAGCCAAGGTTAAAAACATGTTTGACAGAAACATTAAAGAAAATACTTTCACAGAAGGTGAGATGGTTTTAAGATGGGATACAAGGAAGGAACAAAAGGGAAAACATGGTAAGTTTGACAATCTTTGGTTTGGCCCTTTTCTGATATCAAAAGTTTTAGAAAACAATAATTTTATCTTGCATTCCCTGGAAGGTGAGGAGTTGTCCAGCCCTGTGAATGGACGATTCCTCAAACATTTTTACAGTTTATAAGGGAATTTTTCACTGATCATTGTACATACCGGTGTGAGTGAGGTTGAATAAAGACTCCATATCCCAATGGAAGTTTTCAGATAGCTAAGTTAGAGGACAAAAGGCACTGATCTATAGGTTCTTGAAGCCTCGCGGGGAGGACTTCATCCTGCAGCTGGAGCCAGATGTTAAGTCAAAATTTTGTTTCTTCATTTTTGGTAATTTTGGTTTGAGTGATATTTTCTTTCAAGGCTTTCATTTACTTTATTTTGATTTTGCCCTCCTTTTGGAAAATTTTGTTAGTATTTATTTGAAATTTTGAGTTTGCTTTAGAAATTTTGAACCTTAGACTATAGGTTAGTTTTTGATTAAGGATTTTTTAAAGTTGTTTTATCAAATGGTGTACTCCTAAGGCATATTTTGAGCATACCTACACTCAAGAAACTTTTAAAATATTATGCAAAATATCAAAAAGCTGAAAAGGAGCGAAAAAATAGCACCAAGGATATTCTTGTAGCGCTGGAGCAGAAAATTACAAAGGGCGCACTACAAGAATATCGCGGCCCTTTTATTTTTCGATTTTCAAGCAAGTTTTTATCATGATTTTAATCTGTGAATGATTAATTACATACGGTGAGCTGTTGGATACGTGTAAGCCTCAATTTTAGCATGATTCCAGGTGGTTTTGAGTCGAGAAACAAATCATGGCCATCATTTCCCATAATGCGGGATTGGTTTGATAGTTATCAGCAAATTTCGGTCTAAGGTGGCATGATTTTCCTTTCACATGCATTATCAGAGGAAAGGAAGGCTCGTGAAGTAAATCAAACCGCTAGAAAGGTGGATTATGTTGCTGCAGAGCAGAGACAGAGTTATGAAGGCCAGCGAAAATTAGGGCTTTTTAATCCCGTTACCTGCAGTCAAAGTGATCACATAAAGACATCTGTACACACAAGGAAAGGCAGTTGATAGCTCAAAACATAGGTTTAAAACATTGCAATTGAACAGTTGGCAGGTATTTCACTATTAACCCCTATAATTGAAAATTTGGGAATTGTCTCACTAGAGGTCGTTTTGGAAAAAATTAGTTGAGGAAAGGGTTAAAATAGGTTCCAAAATGAAATGTTAACCCTAGAAATAACTGCCTGGAGCTGTTCTGAAGCATTTTATTGAACAGAGCATCAGAATAACCCTAATCTTAAAGCATTCAGTTTTTTAGAACTTCGAGACAGTTGAAGGAAAGTTGTTTATGTTTTGGCTCTCTAATACACTCAAAAAACTTTGATATTGATACAGTATGGGTGTAATGAACTGACTGATTAAGTTTCCTGTCAAACCTAATGCTAATTTGAGTCATAGTCTACATGAAGCAGCATTGGAATGAATTGTAGACTGTTTTATTATGCTCATCCCTTACACAGGAAGTCTTCAGTAGACTAAGAAGCCAGTGAATTGTTGTCACATATGCAAAGTCAATGGTTTTGAAGAATGAGGTTGGAATTGATACACAGGGTTCAAGGAGAATCCCTTGGCTGATTGAATAATGTGCAGAATACCTAATTTCTTTAACAATACAGAGAAAACCGATTACCAATTTGCAGCAGCACCTAGATTGATATGTGTGGAAGTTTTTTGTTTTGGAAACTGATGAAAGTTGCAGGGATTTGATGAGCTGAAAGAGATAGGTGTGGGATGAATAGTCTGCAATAAATTTTAAAGTGACAACAGAGTTCATTTATGAAAAACCTTTTTTGTGCAGAGATGTTCATGAATCATGCTGACAGAGTGTAGATACTGATACACAGTTTGCTTGACAGGTTGAAGATGGTCTTTTGTTTAAAAAAAAAACAGTCTGATTGGTGATTAAGTTTCAAATCTTTTACAGTTAGCCTATACACAGACCTAATTTTCATTGTTAGGACAAAGCATCATGGAAGCCCTTGGTGATGTTAATTTGTCCTCTTATTGAGAAGTTTTACTTCATTTTTAAAAATATACAGGTCTGTTTAGAAATGTGCAGTAATTGTGAAGAAGTTTGAAGGAGCAGAAAACCACTTTATAAAGCATCTTCTGAACCCTAAAACCAAACAGCTTCTAAGTTTCCGAAGGAGAAAGATGGGCAAGAGTGGAAAAAGTGGTAAAATCAATAGGGCTGATCCCACTGACTTAACCTGGATTGAGAAGCTCCCTGATTGTGATGAATTGTTCCAACAGGCAGGTTGGCTAAATTTCTTCAAGAAGATAGATGGCTACAATGCACAAGTGTCCTGTAAATTTGCTCAAAGTCTTAAAAATAATATGGTCATCTTTGATGCTCTCAAATTCAAATTGACTGTAGAATTAATTGCAGAGGCCACTGAGATTAGTAATGAAGGTGAGACTTGGTTCAAGAAATTACCTTTTGATATTGAACCTCAAAGATACCTGTTACCCAATGTGAATCCTGATTGGAATAAAGGTATTCTTATCCAGAATTTCAGAAAATAGTGGGTTGAGCCAATTAGAATATTGCAAAGCTATGTGACTTGTGAGGGCAGGTATTCATATGTATTTAAATATCATTTTAGATTCCTCCAACACATAGTAGGAGTCTCAAAGATGAACCTGCCATTCTTCTTTTTGAAGAGCCTGCAAAAAATGTCCAGCAGGGTAAAACAGCATGAAGATCACACATCCCAGTCAATTTTTCATCATGGATTGATCAATCTAATCATCAGTACTGTGTTGCAGCATGAGGGAAGAACTTGGGACTTTTTTCTGTTTTGGTCTGGTATTCATGTCAAAAAGGAAGAACAGCAACCAAAGAGGCAAACTGATAAAGGAACTGTGATGATGAAGAAGCTAGGTCATAAACCTAAGCTCGAGGTCAAAACTGAGAAAATAGCTGAGCAGATGGACGAAGAGGTAGCAGATCAGGTAAAGCTGGACAACAAATTTAAAAGGTCATCAGTTGGCACCACAGGTAGGTATTCATTATTTGCAAAAGAGGAACTGTAGCTTAGGCAGTAGCCCACAGTACCTGCAAAAGATTCTGAAGAAACTAAAACTGTTGCTGAAGAAAAGGCTGATTTATTAGAAGATGAAGCTATACTCAGGAAAGCAGGAATTATAAAAGAGTCTATTATTCCTATTGATTTCTCATATCTTTTAATGCAGGATGCAAATGTACTGGAAAACCCTAGTTTTGATGATGAAAGCTTGCAGGAAAGTGTTCATAAATACAAGCAACAGGTAAAACAATTACAAGAGACTAATGATAGTTTATTTAAAGTCAACAGGGGGCTTATAGAGGAGTTGCAAGATGTCCATCATCATTTCCTAGAATTATCAGAATTGTCTAAAGAAGTGCTAAAAAGGAAGAAAGCTACTGACAGGTATTCTACAAAGCTAGAGAAGACAGTTGAAAGTTTACAGCAGGAGAATGAAGACCTTTAGAAAAAGATAGCTGATATGGAAAAGAAACATAAAAGAGCAAAGAGGAGGTCTCAAAACCTAGATGGTATAGCACTACTTGCTGAAGCAGCGAAGGAGCTTTGAATCAGTTATGCTTTAATTAATGTATCTGTTTGATAAACAGTTTTTGTTAATGATTTGCTATTTTTAGCAATTTTTTAGTTTTGTAAAAATGTACTTTTTACTTTACCTTAGTAGGTTGATGGAGACAATTAGGATTAGTGACCTAACCGATTTTGTAGAAGATTACTATTTAGAGGAGTTAGAAAGACATTTTGGGGGTTCGATTTTTGAGAGCTTTCAGGAGGTCTTCAAGATCAGTTGGTTTTTAGACTTGTTTGTGAGTAAGGTACATAGCTCTTGTATGCAGTGGTTGATGAAACTATGAGATATACATGACTTTTATCCTTCAGTTGTTTGTATTGGCTTCATTTTTCTTCTTGTTTAGTTGCTTAAATTGACAGATTCATTGCTGGTTAATGTGTGTTTGCTGGTAATGCCTGTTATTTATGTATGAACCTCAATGTTGTTTCTGATTGGATCTTGTTATATATATCATGCATATTCATTGTCTATTGCTTATGATTTAGTAGTTGCTTTACTTATGAATGTATTCCCTGACTGTTCTCAAAGTTCATAACCAAAAACACATTGCAGAAACCCTAAACCTTGATTTCATTGAGTTTTATATTTGAGTGTGTGTTAGCTTGTTTCTCTAGCCTTAGAAACAATTTCTGGCACAAACACAACTGCAACACCGTAAAATGTTTCCTATTTTTCCATTTTTCTGTAGCTGCAACACCACAAAATCCCACCCTTTACCTCATTCCACACAGCTACAATACCATAAGTTAATGCCTTTTTCTGATTATGGCATTTGCGGCACCATTCCACTTTTGTCCATTTTTACCTTTTCCAGCAGCTACGACACTGTTCCATTTTTACTATGTTTACCTTTTCTGGCAGCTGTGACTCCACCAAAACTGGTCGATTTTTCTATAATCCACGGCTACGAATCTGTCAAACTGCTTGATTTCTCTATCGTCTGTGGCTGTGACTCCTCCATTATTGGAAAAACTCTTTGTAACCTTGGTTAGTGACTCCTCCAGATCTGGTCCCAATTCCTGATGCTGACGATTCCGATTTACTTCACAGCATTCATTATGTTTCTGAAAAGATTGACACGATGGTTTTGGTCCACTGGTAGGAAAGTTCATTACATCATGCCTGCAATAATGATTAAATTTAAATGGTTGCACTTCACACACTTTACTATTTTCCAAGGTCATCGTTCATCGCATATTTTCAAAGGTATGGTTCTGATTATTTACTTGATTAAGCATTAACTAGATTTGACAACAGTAATCATACCTTCCTTTCTGTGCTGATTATTACACCTGCATACCGTTACCTTCCCACTTGTACGACTTAATGTCCATTTAAGTTACCTGATAACTGCCACCTTTCCTAATTTGGGATAAAATTCCAAACATTTCCATGCTCTAAAACTTTCCGAATTTACCCAACTCCACTCTCAACTGTTCATGCATACTCTATGCTTTAACCTCCATTTTCGGGACCTGTAATATGTCGAAATGATAAAGAATTCTGAAGTAAAAAAAACATGGGTATCCCAGCTCGACATGAACCTATAGATACATGAGAACTGAGAAGAAATTATGAAGTTTCTACTATTTTTGAAGTTGCGGGTTGGACTGGATTCATCCAATTCCTGAATGGGTTTCATCGAGAGACAGCTCTACAATTTTCCTTAAATCATATAGAAAACCAATCAGAGGTTCGAGGCTTACGTATAGAAGTCTCTGAAGCAATAGTGGCTGAAGTCACTGGCCTTCCTCAGGTGGGAAGAGCCTAGTTTGGTCAAAGAACCCCCAATGCTGCTGCATTACAGGATTTTCTGATAGAGGGGGAGAAAATTCGTTAGTTAAGGAGAGGGATAGCGTTACAGTCACTGCCTCGGCCATGGGATCGGGTAGTAGTTTTCCTCAAGAACTATATCACCTGTGAAGGTAGGTATCAAACTATTTATTAATCTAAACTTCCTCTATTATTTCATCTCTGCCATAGGGCCTTACTGAACATTCCATTTTATCTATTCAATGACTTACACGATATGGTGGGGTTTGTTAGAACAACCAAGCATCCAAAGTCCTCCCTTACCCACCATGGCCTAATCAAATTAATAATTTTATGGGCCTTATCTCAATGGAACCAAACCTGGGATAAATTCACATGTCAAATTCAGATAAACCAGTAACCCGCCCTTTTTCTTGGCATTCCAATAGAAGAAGAAGTAGAAGTACCTATACTCATGGGGATTGTTCAAAACCAAGAGGATCCTACAAATGAACAGTTGGGGGAAATGAAGAGAAACAGGAGGATCAAAGTCCCTGCAATTTAGTTTGGGGGGGAAATGAGACTGGATTGAATGATCAGTCAGAAGACCAAGTAGAAGAATTGGAGGAAAATGCACGAGAAAACCCAGTAGAAAGATTAAATAATATGGAATCTCTAACAGCAGAGGATGAAGATGGAGTAGCATTAGATGCTGCGACATCTGAGGCCGTGGATGTTAGAGCGATGATAACAGAAGAAAACATAGAGGTTTTGACCATTGAATCTTCCCTTGAATATGGAGGAACTCTGATTGAGGAAGAACATGAAAACGCTGAGACAGAGGATATCCCTTCCAAATCAGCTGCAAATCTAGAGATTCCAACACCACGGAGCAAAAGGAGGAGATCAAAATAAGAAATACAAGCATCACCACCAATAAGATGAAAAAGAACCAGGTCAGTTACAGCAGCTGAAGCAACACGGGTAGTATGGGAAACCATAGAAGCACAAATCAAATTCCCCATTCTGAGACCCAAAGAAAATGATGCCTCATCAGAACCGGCTGTAGAAGAACCTCAAATTGAGGGACTTCTGTATGAAAATGGTCTATTAAAGGAGGAAGTACAATCACTTCAGAAAGAACTAGAAAATTGGAAGGAAGCATGCAGGAAGCAGGTGGAAAGGTAGCTGCACACACAACTTGAAGCTGCAGACCAATTAGAAGGATCAACTCCTGCTGAGGATGGTGAGGAGGAAGAAAGAGTGGTCTACCCTATGTGTGGAGAAATATTTAACCAGTTAGGCTACAAAGTCATAGTCCGTGCCTTTGTGACACAACAACCTGTACCTGTAGCTGTGGAAGAACAAGGGCGATCTGATTGGAAGGATGGTTAATCTCCCCAAGAGAAACTCCAGCAAAGGGGAGTAGTAGATAAACAAGGTGTTGATACACAAGAACCAGCATTTTCAAATATTCCTATTGAAGTTGCCACCCAAATTGGGACATGTGAACCAGAGGCTAAAATTATTCCTGATTTTATTGAAGAAGTCTGTGCCGTGACTCCTGAACCTTCTTAGGGCACAGAAATAATAGAGATGGAATATTAGCAGCATAATGATTATGAAGTTGAACAGGGTGCTAATACACAAGAACCAACATCCTTGAATATTCTCATTGAAGTTGCCACCGACATGGGGGAAGATGAACCAAAGATTGAAAATATTATGGAATTTAATGAATAAGTCTGCGCTGTCACTCCTAAACTGTCTCAGGACACAAATTTAATGGAAATGAAACCCCAACGATAGGAAAATGTGGAAGTTAACCAGGATGTTGCTACACAAGAACAAACATCCCTGGAAATTTCTATGGAGACTCTCAGGATGCAACAAGAAATCAATCCCGAAATGAACATCATTCTTGGTTTGGATTTAGGAGAGGATGAACAAATGCAATCACAATCCTCAAGGGACACTGAAATCCTCAAATAACAGCTCCATATTGCAAAAGACATGGAAGAAACTCTACAATCCCAGCAGCATGAAGAAATAGAAGGGTAGGGCTCTGTTACACAAGAACTAGTGGCCTTGCATCCCCCTATCGAAGATGCAGCTGACAATCATACAAATAGGGAGATCAAAAATTAGGAGGAGGTTGTCACACAAGAACCAACACCTTCACAATTAGTTGCTGAAGTTGTTATCGGAGAAATCCAAAGAGAGGATGTTGTTACATAAGAACTAGCATCCCCAGAAGTTGCTTCAGAGGCATCTATGATTGAAGTTGCTACAGGATAAAGTCAAGGAAGGGATGTTGTCACACAAGAACCAGCACCCCCAAAAGTGATTTCAGAAGTACATGATGTTCAAATTGGAATATCAGGTGATAAGTTATGGACTCAATTTCCTCAAAATTTTGTCAATTTGGATTTTGATAATGAAGAACATGCTGAAGATGAAGAAATCCCGAAGCTGACAAAAGAACTCTCAATATTGAGAATAGAAGTGAGGAAGTGGAGGATTCAGGTGGAGAGATATCAAGAAGGGACGGTTCCCCTTTCTGAACATAGGAGGACCATCAGGGAATTGAAGGAAAAGTGGGCATAAGAACTCATGTCCCAGAAACTCCATGGGGAAGAGTTACAGAAGGCGCTAAAGGAGCTAAAAAATTTCAAATCCATGCAGGTGGAAAAATATCAGGTGTATACTCTTTCTCAGGAATTGTTGGGTACCAGAGTACCATCCTCCTCTTACCCTGTGTTTTTATTCGAGTAGTTCATTTGGTTTAAACTGAGGGCTGTAAAAGAAGGGAGACCATATGAAATAGAGACCTCAGCTAAATTCCTGGAAACATTTCTGGAAAGTGACTTTGAGGAGAAGAATTTGCTATGTGAGATTTATTTACATGAGTTGGTTTGTCCTTTGGACAGCCATTCGAATCCTATCCCTTTCTCAAGTGATGTTTAGCTAAGGGATTTTTCCTCCTTGGTGAGAAATTATGTTTAGTGGGAAATATCCTTCGAAACTTTCTATCATAATGAGGCCCACTCTAACCTTTGGATTCGAAGTGAACCTTATAATCCGTGTCTTCTTTTTGCTTGTCATCAAAATGTACTCTCATGTCCCATCCAAAATCAATAGATAATGGAACTTCAAGAAAAGGCTATTTCTACTTGTGTTAGCCATATTTCCAAGCATCAACAATTGGATTTGGAAGGTAGCCAACACAGATGGAAGGTTTCCTCTTCAACCCTGAGAAATAGGGATCCGTACTGTTACAGGAATTTTGAACATGCACTTTCTAGGGTTGAGGCATATGTTGGATGCATGAAGCAATGTGGGGTCAATTAGATGGGACTCAAATTCAAATTTCCTCTCATCTGGTGTCCAACAAAACTGTACATGGAAGACTTCTTAATAAAAAGGGTAGAAGAGCAGAAGTGTTGGAGATATTGGGTTGTCCATAAGGGATTCTTGGAAAAATAGGGAATGCCTGAATTCCCATACAACTTTTCTTATCTCCATGAACAAAGTACAATGCCAGATTTAGATTCAAAATAATGGATTTTGTTGCATGGGGACATGCAACCGGACAGTTGGGGAAGATGTTGGGCCCGAAAATGACCCCTTTTTTACGACCTTTACCTACCTCTTTTTTCCTCATCCTACTCTATTATGTACACTATATAGATGTTTTTCCTTCACTTGGTCCCTCAATTCATACAGGTATGGTTAATCATTGTCTTATTTTATTAACTCTCAGGATTGTTGTAATCAGGGATTTACATCTTAAATTATGCTAACATATGGTGGCTTTATAAATATTATTCGAGATGTAAAGGATACAGGTGTAGTGGCCCAAACATGTCAAGAGAGGGATGAACATTCATTGCTGAGATGATCGCCATCTATTCCATCATTTCCCAAAGAACGTGGTCCAAGGATACTATTCCACACTAGCTGTACAAAGGTAGCTGAAACAGATTTAGAGGCAATAGTGCGTCGCTGCTCAAAAATAGCTGCAATCCATGGAGTATCTTCTCAATTGATCATGATCATTATTGCTAGCTCGAGTAATAGCCTTCCTATATTTTCTGCTTCCATCTTGCCACAATGTAACAACTTATTGTAATTAGGGCAGCCTGAATATCAGAGATCTTCATGGCTTCCCGATAATAGTGGGAATATATTATGATTGTAATTGTATAAATACTGGGAACTATTCCGAGCCAAGGGTTGAAAAATTAATCAAATTATTGTATCATTTGTGACTGAGGTTGTGTGCTCATCTGCCATTTTAATACAAGGAGTTTGATTCTTCATATCTCGATGTTCTGACGTGTGTTACTTCCAGTATCTCTGTGCAAAGGTTGGGCCCGGCTTCTCACAGGGATTGCTGAGTTAATTAGGTATTTTATTTATTCTATTGTGTGGTTGGATTTTTTGATAATTTTCTTTATTTATAGTAAGCTACAACGTTCATTGATTTGTTGTGTGTCATTTGAATAATCAGTAATTACATCCTATGTAAACTGTAGTGGTGTGGTGTGCCAGTCGACTGTATAGGTTAACTTTCTTTTATGCAACTGTGTGATAGCCGCGACAACCCTGTTCATCCCTAGTTCTTTCAATTGTTGTTTTATTTAGATATTTGCAGTTTGTTTCTTCACATTTTTAATTACAGGGTTTAATTCCTGTACTTCGAATTTCTAGAATAAGTTGAATTAAGATAGTCGAGAGGAATCTCTAAATGGTTTGGTAGTTAAGGACTTAACTTTCTGCAAAAGTAATCTAGATGTTATTTCATGAATCTTTTAATTCTAGATTACAGATCATAAGAAGGTACTTGTGATTGCATTCTTAAGAAGGTAAACTAGATTAAGTATATTATGGGATGAGTTCGGCTGAACAGGAAAGTAAGGTCATTCATTTATAGCATCAGCTACTTAGTGTTTAAATCATATACAGTGCACATTATCCTTCAAATAAGAGACTTCCCTGGGTTGACAATTTATATTGAACACTCTGTATGTTGGCTTTAATTAACTTGCATATAGGGTCCAACAACTTAGACCCTGAATTCAATTACATAAGATTTAAGTAACTCAATTAAGGATAAAATTGACAAATCCTACCACAGAGGAAAAATAAAGAACTCAAAGACAGAGGATATACATGCCAAAAATAACCTAAGATAAAAGTATACAAAGGATAAAACCAATTATAAGACTCGATAGATATTTATATTATGTAAAGTAAGGTCCTAACTAGACATAGATAGCTACTGTTCAATTGTAGAAAGGAATATTTTTCTAGAAATAAGAATACTGCACCCAAAACAATCATAAAACAAAATAGGAAATATGAAAGGTTGAACGAAGGTCTGGATGACAGTTTGGACAAACAGTTCGAATGACAGTTTGAATGGGAAAAACAATGCAAATTACAAAAAAGATATCCTAAATGATCTTAATATCAGCTGACATGTGCATATGATATTTTAAGGTAAATGAAAGAGTGACTAAGCTTATTTTAACAATTAAAACAACAAAGGAATAAGAATAACTTACACTACTTAAAAGAAATATTATTTCGTATTATTTAACAAGTTAAATGAAAAAAAACTAAAACTAACCTACATTTAAACAGGAATTGATAGAATTAAATCTTGCTATGATTTGAACCTAAAATATTAGATTAATCAAATTCTATCTAATTGCAATTATAAAACTAAGAAACAATGTTGAAAAGGAAACTGAAAAACAACTATTGCGTAGCCGACCACTTGTGATTCTAGGAGTGAAAACTATTTTAATCATCACAATATAAATCATATAACTTACAACCAACACATATATCAAAATACAAAGAAATAAACAATATAAATTTATAACAAAAACTTGGCTCGACGCTCCGCCAAACCGAAAGAAGGAGGAGTTGTGTTAGGAGCTTCCTTCGAATTAGCATATGAAACAGGAGATTTAAATTTCAATTGTCTGGCTTGTGTCTTTAAAATAGTGTGCCTCTCTTGACAAGAGTGATGCGAAGAGGTGATGGCCTTGTTAAGGTCCTCAATAGCCTTGACTTGTATACGCAGCTCCTTGTTCTCTTGGAGAAGATTATCAATTATTTTGGCATATTCCTCATTTCGACTTGCTGATCGTGCCAATTCCTGAGTTAGTTGGCCTACTGTCAGATGATGAGGAGTAGATGGTTCTATGGGTTGTTTGAAATATTAACATGGACTCAATTCTATGGGTGGTGTCTCAAGGTCAATGGAGGGAATTCATTTTTCAGAACCCTTACCTTGAGCATATGGAGAAGCAGTCTCAAGAGCTGAAGCTTCAAGAAACTCAAACAAGACACTAGATAATGTAAACAAGGTTGAATCAAAGATGGGTTCATCCACTTTGACCATACAATCTGGATGATCGGTCTGAATGGTAGGCTGAACAAGGGTTTGAACAGACTTCACTTTCCTACTCCTGGTTCGAATTCATGAAACAAGTATAAATTCGGCAGAATCAAGGCTAATAGGGGTAGGTGAATGGACATGTGAACTTGCTTCTAGTGTATCTTCATCAATATGCACTATTTTGGGTATTTTCCATTCCTTAGGAGGGGTCTGACTGAGCTTAGGATCCCGAATGTGTCGAGGGACTTTTTGGAAATTTAAATGAGGATTTAATACTTTAAACACAAAATTATCCCAAGTCTATTTCCTCTCCTTCAATTGATGCACAATCAGGAGTTTAATCAAGCTGTGGTGGTACAAACTCCCCATAGGATTGATTGTATTCTTCCTAACTTGACTCGACATTTTTTCCAGGATTTTAAAGAAATAAAATGGGAAATTAAGAAACTGTTGATTAACAAAATGTGCCAATAAGAAAAGATGGAAAAATTTTAACACGTAAACTTACCCTCGCAGTTTATAAGGTGAATGATGATAGTCAAAGGGTTGAGGTACTCGGGCTTAGTACATTCTTTGTGAAACCCCTTCCTTCATTATATATGCTGAAATTATGGCTTGAGAGCGAAGTGGTAGGCTGGCTGAGGGAGAAACAAATGCTTATGCCAATGGGTGCCTTCTCTTTGGAGCTTGGTCGTTACCACAATGGTCTCTTCGGTTACCAGAAAACGGAGATGACCAACCCTGGCCATTTTACCATCAAATCCTTTCGCAAATAACAACGAAATATACTCATCATATCCTTGCAAAATATGGAGAAATGGATTCCATCCTACTTGGAAGAAAATCTCCAAGCATTCTTGAAATTCTGGAATCCAGAACAAGTCTTGATAGTTTTCAGGCTCAAGACGATTAGGCATTGTTCAAATGGAGGAAAAAAATGCAGAGGGTGCAGAGGATACCACAAAAAACGTTTGAATAACTATTCAAAGATGAAGGTAAATGAGGACAAGGGAAAACATCACATGTTTGAAACATAATCTCTCTAAGCGCTTGAATGATCATGAGACCACAATTTCGCACGCTCAATCAATCACACTATGGCTTCAGATTTTGAATCATGTGTCATCATAAGGATGTAGGTGTTGATGAATTCATAAGGTTCTGATATAGTCAACCATGTCCAAAGTAAAATTTGGACAGGTTTAATGATTTATCTATTACAGAACCCATAAAGATGCATTGAAAACCATAATAATTGTAATCAATATGGTGATAGGACTTTGAAAACTTACACGTGTGATTTGATGAGAGGAAAAGGGAAATAATGGTCATAAAAATCTTAAAATTATATCATATCAAGATAGATTTAAATGATATCATATCACATCAAAATCATAATCAAAATCATAGGTCGAGGTGAGTTTTAATATAATCATAATGCATGTGTAAACATGTGAACAAGGCCTAATAATTATAAATATGATGCAGCTAATTAAAATACTTTCTCATGAAAAAAAGGATTAGACATTTTGACATCATGTCGTTATAACATTATAATTTTCATTCAGATCATCATTTGGAATTCCATTCAGATCATCATTCGACCCTTCATATGGACCTTTTGTTCAAAAATACACCTTATTGGATCAAACTGTTGCTAATTAGGAAATAAATTTTGTGGGATGTAAGCACACAATATGATGATGTAAACCAGCTTTATTAAACTCTCATTGCATTTTCCCTCATGGATTAAAACAGTCTTCCACTAATTGCATTATCTTGAAAACATCTGAAAACACCTACACTTTTTTAAGAAAATAAAAAAAAACTTTCCATAAAATTTTCAAAAAGAAAAAACAGTTCTAATCTCCCCCCAAACCGAAAATATGGCATGTCCTGAAGCCATCAAACAAAAAACTGACTAAGTTCCAAATAATATAACAAATATTTCTAAAATGCTACTATTATTTTAGTAAGAAAAATAAATACTAACTAGTAAATGGAGATGATTCAGATATGTATTTCCATCAAGAATAACAATGCTTAATAAGATCATACAAATAACGAGAATATAATTGATGCGAAAAATTCCATAGGAGAAACTAGTCATCCATGCCTCTTTTATGGATATCTTGTCATCCAAAGGATATTTTAAGTTCACCCTAGATTTTCTGAGATTTCTATAGATATGTGTCCCATTTCTAGAATAATCATATCCTAGGTATTGGTGAATTAGATGATAGAGTCCCAAGTCGAACTTTCATCCATTCTCTAATGACATGATGAAGAATTGGCCTAAACATGTATTGTTCTCTTTCTTCTTTGTTTGTTTGTTTTTTTACGAACCATGTGCATAGTAATGCATTAACCAGATCTATTTTACCCAATATTTCCCCGCTGCCAGCAGGCCTGTTGAGTACCTTGACGGGTTTATCTTGGTACTATGCAAGCATAACCCCGCTTCCAGCGAGCCTGTTCAGTACCCCAACGGGTATACTTTCACTTACCAAGCTTCCTCGTTTAAATATATTACTTAGCATGGACCCACTGCTAGCGAGCCAGTTTACTACTTCTATGGATTTTGGTTTGTATAAAGGTTTTTTTTAACATGTGGAATCTGGTTGGTACTTAGAGCGAGTTAAGCTTGCTAAATACATAATTCATATTTTTGAACGCGAACCTTATAAGTAAAGAAAAAATTAGAATGTATTAAATTATAAATCATGTCAAAAGATAATAACTTAAAGCTGTTCTTGGACTTCTCAGTTTATTTTCTTCATAAAAGAGAAATAATGTTCCCCACAAGCAGGAATTTCACTTATTCTTGAGTTTTCTCAAAAATCCTTAAGAGACAAGTTTTGATAATGAGTACGGGATGAACTAGTAGTCCCTAGGTATAAAATAGAACTTTGAATCACATGATGATTAAAATAGGTCTTAAGCAATTGTTTTAATGATAAATCTAAAATATGTATATCTGAATCAAACACCATAAAATAATAAGGAATCATCAAATAAAGTGGGTAGGAATAATATAGGGACCATTTTAATCTCTTTATAAATCCCTATTTTTAAAGAAAAAGAGTTAGGATGGCTTATAAGTTCTTAGAGCACTTCGCTTTTTAGGAATCATTTCATGAGCTGATAAGAAAAAAACGATTCTTGTAATCAACCGCAAGACCACTTAATAGATGATTCATATTTTATTTTACACAAGAAAAACATATGCATAAAGAAAAAGTCATATAAATTTTATCAAAGTTTAG
The DNA here is from genome assembly GCA_001517045.1 of Pseudotsuga menziesii. Lineage (NCBI taxonomy): Eukaryota > Viridiplantae > Streptophyta > Pinopsida > Pinales > Pinaceae > Pseudotsuga > Pseudotsuga menziesii. Next base: position 1,515 of record LPNX010880849.1, on the reverse strand, counting down.
ATAAAAGAGCCTTCCTGTTTTATTTGACAAAATTCCATACGATGATAATACAACCAAATTTCCTACATGAACGTAGTCATATTATCAGCAATGAATTTTATTTATTAAATAAATAAAGATATATTTACATATGTACATAGAAACAACACAATATAGTTTAAGAATCAGGAGGAGGAGGAATGACTTCCTCTTCAACCAGCTCCATCTCCTTTTGTTGTAAGACATTCTTCACAAAATCTTGTCTACATATTGGTTGATGATAAAGTGTAAGTCTGTGTCCATTTATGACAAAGGAATTTTGTGAATAATCAATTGTATTAATCTCTACAGACCCATTATCGAAGGCTGTAACTACCTCATATGGGCCCATCCAACTGGTGGTTAATTTTCCTTTGAAATTTTTATACCTTGAGTCGAATAGTAATTCCCAATCCCCAATATTAAACTACTTTTGCTTAATAAATTTATCATGCCATTTCTTTCATTTATTTTGTATTAACATTGTACTTTGGAGTGCATCTTTCCTAATTTCATCTAATTCATTAATCTATAAGATTCATTGTTTCTGTGCCTCTTCCAAATCCATACCTAATTGTACAGGCATGGGGAAAGTCTTAACCAGGAATTCAATAGGTAAAAGGACTTGTTTTCCATATACTAAATCATAGGGTGTATGACTAGTAGTGTTTCTCCAAGTTATTATATAGGCCCACAAAGCCTTTGGGAGTCTATTTTCCCAATATTTATGATGTATCTGAATAGTTTTGGTTAAGATAGATTCCAATACCTTATTGGTTGATTCTACCTGGCCATTAGCTTGTGGATGGTAAGATGAGGATTTGCAATGTCAGATACTATATTTCATAGTAAGTTATTCAATTAATTTAGACATGAATTGAGAACCTTGGTCAATGATAGTTTCCCTAGGCACACCAAACCAAGTAAATATCTCTTCTTATATAAATTCTACCACATATTTTTTCGTAGCTCGGAACAAAGCTTTAGATTCTACCCATTTGGTGACATAATATGTGTGAACCAGGATGTATTTATTCTTGCGGGACATGGGAGAGATTGGTCCTACAAAATGAAGATCCCACTTCTAGAAAGGCTCAATCATGACCTAAGGTTCTAAAGGCATCTTCTCTGATGATGTAGGTCTACCCATTCTTTGGAAACTGTCACATCCTCTAACATACCGGGAAGCATCCTTAAAAATGATTGGCTAAAAATAATCAGAATGCAATACTTTGTATGATGTCCTCTTGTCAGAAAAATGTCCTCCACATGGCCCATCATGGCATGCACGAAGGATTTCTGTCATCTCGTCCTCCCGTACACATCATCTAATAATAAGATCTGGGTCGGTACGACAAAGGTCATTATCAACCCAATAGTAACTACACTAGTGGAAATTGAGAGATTAGTGACCAAAAAAATGACCAAAATCCGCATATCAATGACCACTTTTGGTTTGGCGATCGCTGGTGGCTAATTTACGGTCTTTTATTACGC
>LPNX010880838.1:486180-517794 GCA_001517045.1 Pseudotsuga menziesii | reverse complement strand
TATATAATATTGGGATTTTCAATCCTCATAGGCTGCACATTTGATATCTAAAATGGAACGGACCTTGGATAAGGGTCCATTGAGGAGATTAGGCACTTTAATTGAATATTGGAAGGCATCTAATTGGTGACAAGTGGTTTCTACACTGACGATGTTTTGATATTTGTGGTCTATTATGGGACAAAATAATAAACTAATTCTCTCTCTCTTTCTTGGGGATAATAGTAGTCTCCTTACAAATGGTAAACCTGGCCTTCCCACTTTATTTGTTTTTCCTTTAAGTAATGTTAAAACACCAATTCGAACTGGTTGGTCCTTAATTGGTCATGCATACATGTCTAGATTCTAGAGGGTTAGAGGTCCTGCACAACATATCAATAACAATATGACTCTAGCGTTGTAAACAGTTAGGAAATGTACCAAAAAAAAATGTACTAGCTTGTTTAAGAAAGGAGGTTAATATTCAGAATGCTGCATTAAAATGCTGAAATGCAAACTGAAATAACCAAAGATAATAGTTTAGACAATAACTTTATGAAGATGAAATGTACCATCTAGAAACAACATTAACTAAAAACAATTTTGATTCCATGTATCTTGTTATGTGCACTTAAGTATTTTCAATTCGGATTCTGTTTAATAACCTTATTTTTGTTGTAAAAGAGAACATCTACGTATTTAGTTGTCAAAGAGAGTATCTGAACTTTTGAATAAAGTCTTCAAGAGGCTGTCAAAATAGGATGCTTAATCAAGTGCACTAACATGATGACACTATCATTTTAAAGCTGTGTTCAATTTATTTCATTCACCAAGATTTGTTTTTAATATAATCGAAAGTTCACTTGTGCAGATGAAATTATTTCCTTCATCACAATCAGGTTTTTACTATTGTCCATGTAAATCTAGAGGTCTCACCAAAACTGAACAGCTTATTCCTAGCATGATGAAAATTGAAACAACAACTAGACTTCAGGTGAGGCTTAAAGAATCTTGAGGTAGACATCTTCTTTTAATAACCATTCATGAGTGCTTCTCTTACCATCCCATTGCTAAACAAAATCACATAATCAACGAACAGAAACATTTATGTAGCAACACACAATTCTCAATTGGATTCTACAACTATTTCTTAAACACATCCTTATTCTTTGTCCTTCTCAAGTTTAGGTTATTAGGTATGCATCAATACATTATCTTGTTCTCTAAGACCCTTTTACGAACCACTTTAACATATTGTGTAATTGTTTAGGATATTTTGTTTCCTGATCACGGTAGATTTTTGTGCTTATTAATGTGTTTGGAAAATAAATTGGATTTTAAGCATGACTGTCTTTGGATCTTATTGTCTTTTATTAGAATTCAAATGATTAAATCTGTGTTAATATTGCTCCTCCTCCCGATTCTTAAAGGGTTCTAGCTCAATGGAAGAGCGTCTGCCTTACAAGCAGGAGGTTGGTGGTTCGATTCCTCCATGCCCTAATGATATTGCAATGTATTTCTAAAGGTAAAAAATGCAGTAGTACAAGATGGATGCAATATTAGACGCAACACTAAATGCAAAACAAGATGTAAAAGTGGATGTCACACCAAACACACAAGTGGATGCAAAAGTGGACGTTATGTCAGACACAAATGGATGTCACAGTAAAAGAAAAATTGGATGCAAAAGAAGACTCAACACTAGACACAATTAATGACTCAAAACTAGATGCAATACTAGGCCCAAAACTAAACGCAACAATAGATGCAAAAGTGGACTCCTAAGTAGACGTAAAATTGGACATTAAATTGAGCACAAAATATGGTGTATCGATGGACATAAAAATAGACGTAACACCAGGTGCAAAACTGGAAGCAACACTTGATGCAAACAAAAACTTAAAATGAGACACAATATTGGATGTAAGATGGGACGAAACATTGGATGTAAAACTAGACGTAATATTGAATGCAATATGGGATGCAACATTGTACGCAAAACTGGATGCAATATTAGATACAAACATGGGCACAAAACTAGGAACAACACTAGGCGCAACACTGGGTGCAACATTGGGCTCAAACATAGATGCAAAAAAGACATCAACCAAGATGCAACACTAGGTACAAACCTAGATGCAAAATACGACGTAAAACAAGATGAAACATTAGGCACAAACATGGATACAAAAAAAGACGTAAAACAAGATGCAAAATTAGATGAAAAAATGGATGCAACATTATAAGTAAAATTGGATGCAAAACTAGACGCAATATTGGGCCCAAATTTGGATGCAAATCTAGATGCAACGCTAGATGAAAAATTGGACACATAATTTGATGCAAAACATGGTGCAAGACTCGATGAAATAAAAGGAGAAAAATAAGACGCAACATTGGATGCAAAACTGAGCGTCAAACTGGGTGCAAACAAGGATGTAACAAATGACACAAAAAAGATGCAATACAAGATGCAAAATTGGACGAAAATAAGGGCGTAACAAAAGATGCAAAAAATTGGGCGCAAAAATGGACGCAAAAATGGATGTTAAAAAGGACGGAAAAAAAGATGCAATAGATGGCATTTTACGAAATTGTACAATAACGCCAGGTTTAGTGCCAGATTGTTCACCAAAATTGGGAAAAAATTACACTAAAATCCGGCGCTAAATTCGACGCTAAATCCAGTTTTTGTTGTAGTGAGGAGAAAATAGTCTCAAATCCCCCTCTCAGCACTATGAACTAAATCGTTCCATGGAAAATACGATGTCTAATCCTAAGTGAAGGATACTTCATTGTGATAGTGCACTTAACTCGCTTTATGCTTGAGGTTGGTGGTGATGATGGATAGCAAACCGGCTGAACAAAGAGAACACAAGGTGATGGGGCGATGCCTCTAAACACTTGATACATTCGGCTTGGACATGGAGAATAAGAGGAAGCTACATTCTTTCATAGGGCACTCGCATCAAGACCTGAATAGATAATGCATTCTGAATCCTAATTTGGTCCATGGTTCGTGTTCAAATTTACCAATCTCATTCTATGCAGGGCGTAACTTCAAAACGCTACCCTAGCCTACAAGAAAACGCAGGCGACCATGCGTGCTAAGAAACCACAACCCCAGAATCTTTGAAATAAACAAGAAATTCCCTCCTCCTGCAACTAAAAGGGAACTGCCCTCCCCGGACGGCCAAACATAGACTGGGGGAAACTGGTGCGGACAGCGTAACGACCGTCTACACCGGTTCCCCAAATAGTCGAGTGCGGGCTGCAAGCTCATAACGACTGTGGATTCAATCATCAAGCAAAACAAAAACCCCCCACTGGGTAGCCATACCACCCATATAAATTATGTATGCGCGCTAAAAATGGAAAGCTAGGTATCCATTAACCACAGACGAGGAATTAACTAAGGGTGACAAACTCAGTTCAACCAATTGAACGGAAAAAGTAAACGAGAATCAAAGCCTACCTAGAAATGTGCTACGCAACTGGTCGAGAAAAAAAAACCCGCAAACCTCCACGGCGGAGCCACCTAGGAGCGAGGTACCGATAGAGAGTACGATGGTCTGCTCGAAGCGACAACGAAAGCACAGGAAAATCGCAAAACAACAATAAAAAAGAATAACCCTCGACCCCAATATATACGTCGCGGTCAACACATAATCGTCGGGAAAATAAACCAATCGGGTGGCAAAATGACTACGGGATCAGCGATCCCGTCGGTGTCACCTCCGCAACGGCGAATGATGAAATGGCTAGGAGACCCGCAATGGAATCGACAAGAGAAACAAATAAAAAACTCACATCAGAGCTCGCCAAACTAACGCCTCGGACCAATAGTTGGTTGAAGAGCCGCAACGGCGGAAACCATAAAGGCACTGAGTTCCGCAGACCAATCAAAATCGGAGGTAAAAATGAACATGACTTCAGCGAAAACAAAAAATCGATCAAGAGAAAAACAAAACAAACTACATCGGAAGGATAGTGCTTTCCAAAGCCACAACGACAAAAGCTGAAAGCCTAAGGATCTGTGACTCAAAATAGCAGGGATCGGAAGAAGAGAAAACAACCATCGGGAAGCTTGGCAATACCTCTTCCATAATGGCAGAAAACGTAGAGACAAACGTTCTGAAGGGATCTTAATACAGCTGCCGACAAATAAAACGCATCGGAGATCAATACCCCTTGGATCAGTCTCGATGTCCTGCTCTTCTCTGCAACGGCGGACGTGCAGTTAACTGCACTCTCGACTCAATAGTCTAGAACACTTCTGATGGTAGGGCAATATCAATACAAGTCGTAAAACATCGCTGGCATAAAAGGAAATCTTGAGCAAACATCAAACAAACCCAAAGAACCGAGCAAAAAGAAATAAAATGAGGGTCCCAATTTTTTTGAATTTTGGGAAAATGTTACAGCTGCAACAATTGGCGACTACCTGGTGAACCCCAGACTTCTGAATCAACTTCTTCCTAGTAAAAGATTGTTTAATCATTTAACTCATAAGTTGAATTCTTCTAGATGCTTGTATTCCTAAAATGGCAAACACATGCACTTAAATCATTGATTACAGTCCATTCTTTGGAAATGGGAAAACCAAAATATTCAAAGTCCGGATAAGTCTTTTGAGGCTTAGTAAGTGGGTTTTATTTTACCTCTGTCTTTGGGTATTTTCTAGCTTGGACACCACAGAATCGTAACATATGGTAAACAAAACTATTCATTTGTTCCTCATTCCCATGCCAATTGCACTTTTGTGCCTTTTGAACTTTTTGTTCATTTGAGTCCTCCAAATGCCTTTCTCTCTGAATTTTATTCAGGCTCTTCTATCCATAGTGTCATTTTGTGTGAGAGATGTATTTACTTTTCAGCTCATGGATGGAGAAGAACTTTAGGTAGATTTATTTTCACGTTTCTGATACTTTGTCTTGATATGTATTGCTTCTTCTAGGAGTTTTGACTCTTAACAACCTTTAGGCTTTTAACATCATGGCATGGGATCATTTATATATAATAAAATGTTTACCTTGCTTCCTTTCCTGGGTCTTTTTCTATCACTCCCTAGGACATCTTAGATGTGAAATGGATGGAGCCTCGAAATAGTATTCCAGAGCTCTTAATTCTGAATTGTTTTCAGGGGTTAAGCAGGACTTCAATGAGTGCATTGCCATTTAGGAAAACTACTTACTAGAAGAAATTCTATCATTTCAAAATAAAAACGCATAGTCTTATCCCAAATATTTCAGTTAATTGAGAATCCTCATGCTTTCCACGCAACCAAAAGTTTGCCTCTTTTATTCAAAAACAAACCAAAATAACCAGAAACAACAGCAGTAAATCAAAGTAAAAAATGCATCAAATTATTTATATACAAGGTCATCAAAATAAAAAATAAAAATAAAACTTGAGAACCAACCACTACCCGATCAGTTCTGTGCCCACCCCTAATATTCTATCAACTTGTGAGCCGAGGGGCTAGGCTTGATTGTAGAGGTGAAACAACTAACCATTATCTAATTCTGCTATTTTTGAAACCGAAACTACGTCTACCAATTTATAATCAATCCCATCAGCCTGCGAACGGTGAAGGAGATCAAGTTGAGTGTCAGTCATACTGCTGGCTTCTTCTGATACATGATATCTTAGTTCAAGCTCTGTTAGATAATTCCCCAAAACACAATTTGCTGATTCACTCCCCTCTTCCAACTTAGTGATAGTGTGCTTCATGTAAGGTTCCCTTAAAATTTTGATCTTGTTTGGAACCCCTTTATGAGGTAACCATAAATGTGACCAATCCGAAGTAAAATACCCCTTTAACCTTGCGGACCAGTCTCGGTTCAAAATAAGTCCATATCCATCCGGTATGTCTGCCACTACAATATCAATAAATTGACATATCTTTTCATTTGTAGATAAACGAATGAGAACATTTTCCATTTCCCCAACTACTTTGGCACTAGTTCTGTCTAATTGAGTAACTTCCCAAGTAGTAGGTTTTGGTTTTCCATTAATTTTTTTGCAAACTGCGAGTGGCATAACATTCACTGATGATCTAGAATCTACCAGACAATTATGCACCTTATGGTTCAAAATTTCCATAGTCAAAAGAAAAGGTGGGGTTTTAAACCTAGCTTTCCCTTCCCCAATTGATTCGACATATTCCTCCACAGGTTGGTTTTCGGTGGGTATCTCTTCCTCTGGTTCTTCAGTCCTTTTAGTATTTTCTTTGTTAACACCTACTTGGTCTTCCATAGGCTTAGCAGGCTTGTTGATTTGCTTCAGATCTTGGCTGATAATGGTGATTTCAGGTACTTTGTCCTCAACATTGTTCTTTGGCTATTTCCTGACATTCTCTTGCAACTTCTTAATTTTTGAGATTATTGAATTGTCTTTATTTACCAAATTCAGGACTTTTGTCGTCATTGGTATATTCTCAGGTTTCAGACTACTTTTTTCTGTATCAAACAGCGAGACACAATCCCACAAAAACATGGTATCATTTTCTTGTTTTTCTATGGTCTTACTACCTTTTCCCTCTTCATCACTGTCCTCTGTTAATTTAGAATACAAGAGCTGATTCATCACCAACATCATTGAATTTAACCATTGAGGACAATTCTTTTCAGAATGGGGTTGTTGGTGAAAAGTGCAAAAATTATCCATCCCTACCTCTGTCAGATTCATTGATGCTGAACCATGCAGAGGGGTCTTGAATTGGTTGTTATCTTCTCCTTTTTTGTAGTAAGTCTTATAAGCTTTATGAGATTCTTTTTCCTTCTCCAAATCTATTATTCTATTGGAAAGCTTTTGCATCATCTTTAACATCCCCTCAAAATCATGTGATTGCTCTTCTTTAGGTTTAGACAACAATAAGGCTCTTTTCCTGAAAGTTTTTTCTCCAGATTGCTCAGGATAATCTTCTATACTTTCCTTTTCAGCCTCTACTCTTTCTGCTTCTTCATAAGTCTCTACTAACGTAGGCTTAACTTGAGCTTTTGTGAACATAGCCAAGTCCGGACCTAAAGCTGAGGTATAATACTCAATTAGAACTTTATCAGAGGGCTTATCAGTTGCAGAGAAGTTCTTGAGGTAAGCAGAAAATCTTTGAGTGAAATTGTGTACCTTTTATTTACTTTCTTTTTTTAAAGTGCCTAAACCTTTCATTAGTGCTGCATGCGTCTTTTGGGCTGCATACTTACTTCTAAAAATCATTTCAAAGGTATCCCCGGTCTGGGATAGAGTTTGCAGGAAAACCAAAGTACCACGATGCTGCTACTCCTTTAAGGGTGTGTGGAGAAAGTCTACAAACTACATCCTCATGTTCCCCAACCCTTAATCCTTCTATTGCCAAATAGAAACTTTGCAAATGGTCATCTAATACAACCTTCTCACTTGGATCAAACTTAGGCAGCATCTTCTCGAAATCCTAAGGTAAGTCATGCAACGGAGGTGTTAAGTTCAGGGGTGATTTGGCTTTCCAAGCCGGTGGTGGATTTGGTGGGTTAAGTGGCTGATTTGCATTTACACCTGCCATGAGTATGGGTGGAGAGTGAGGAGGTGAAGGAATAGGAGTCCGCATAGGAGAACAGTAAGGTGTGTTTGGGCCTACTTGATTCAAAGGCTGAACAAACTCCTGTAATGCTACTTCTACTAACTCTTCCAAATCTCCAACCAACACGGAATCTTCCAAGATGGGACAGTCTTTCTTCTTGTGCTCTTTTCGGGGTAAATCAGGGATAATGGGTAATCCTCCAATACTCTTTACATAGGATCGTGTGTGTCTTCTTAGATCATTAACTACTTGGTTTTCCACATCAAACAAATGTTCTATATTCTCTTCAGTATTTGGATCAGGAAATAAACTGCTTTCAAAACTATCACTGGTGGAGTTATTTCGAGGAAATGGATTTCCCTGGCCAGCCATGCACTGGCGGCCCTCCTTCTAGCGCCAGAAACTGTTGAGGCCTGGAAATTCGCAGGCAACAACAGCAAGGGATTCTCCCCAGTCAACGTTCCCAACTAGCTCATGACTGTTTGGTGTAGGGAATCCGTCCGGTTTGCGGTCCGACTACCGTAGGTCAAGTAACAAAAACAAAGGGTTTTACCGGTTACGGCCTGGTCCACCGTGTATATTTTTGTATTTTGACTTTAAGTATGATATGCAAGTGCCTATCTAAGATGTAGATTGATGAAGAATGAGAGGAGTGGTCACAATGTGATGCACAGGTTCTTACCTCTCATCTTAGACTCTCTTACATCTAAATCACACACAACTGGAAAAAAAATACTAACTAAGCTATCCCTAGGGAGCAAGATTATTAATTCATGAGTAATGTAATTCTGTTCACATGTTAAGATAAATCACAGATAGTTGTTCTTAGAATCAAAACAAATAAACATGAATAAAGATATACACGACAAGATAGCTCGTCAACCGTTAAAACATCCATTACTCATAGTGGAAATTATCACAGAATAAACCAGAGAACATTCAAATAAGAACATAGGTTCATAAAGTTAGAACGCTCTCACAGTTAATGAAACATAGCTGAAAACGAAATAGTTCTCCTTCAACATTGTTCATTTCATCACATTTGAACATTCCACAAAACACTTTCTCCAACAGGCAAAAATTTGTAATTTTATTATTGCAAAATGAAGTAGTTCCTCTTACAACAAGTAGTTCATAAGTTTCTCTGGGAAAAAGCCCCCTCCCATTTCCTATCTAATTCTTCTATATTTATACAAAAAGAAAAACTGTTGGGCTTCCCACAAATGACTATTGGGATTCCCCAACGCTTCACCTTCCACCTTTTTCTTACATTAAGTGCTCATAGAATTTAAAATATATTACAATAATTAAACAAATAAAGCGCTTATGAGGAGGGCCCCGCTTGACTATTCAAGAACTTCTTCCATGCTGAAGCCTCTGAGGCAATGTTTTCAAACTCGGAAGGTTCTAAAAAATGAATATTGATTTCAAATTTAGCAGTTTGATTTCTTATTACTTCTATTCTAGTTGAGCTTAGGCGAAGTTGGTGCTATAGCAACTGTACACTAACCACAGAATGAGCTAATTCATTCCTCAAGGTCTGCCCATCTAGCGCTTTGACGTGCTGAATCCTTTGTTCATCTTGTTGATATCTTCTTTGCAACATCTCCAAAAATAGGCTATGGTTTGGAAAGGTATCCATTCTCTGTTCAGCCTCAACCTGGAAACGATTATAAGTAATCAAAAGTATCCTGAAGAACTTTGCACAAGCCCCCTTTGTCTTCTTGACAACCTTCTTGAATTCTTCGGCTGTGTTTATGGAAAACTATAGTAAATCATAGTCTTGCCTCAAGCCTTGTTGATCTTTTACTGGCAGATCTACAGGCGTTTCCTCATTTGCTTCTAATCTCGCCATTCTTCTCGTCAGGACTTCTAAGATGTCCTGCGATCTGTCTACAAAATATGAAGAGGTTTCCAAAATCTCTTCCAGCCGATTGTCTACCTACAAGATCTTGCACCTTTGTTCCTCTATGGCTACTTGCAGCTGGTGCATCTTGCTCCTTTGTGCTAGAACATGCTCCTTGAAAGGCTGAAGGTTGACTTGCTGTTCCCTGGCGTCTTCTAGAGCTACTGTTAATGAGGTCACTTGTTCTTTAAGCTCTACAGTCTGCCTCTGAGATTGCCTCTTAGATTCCTCCAAGGTAGCTTTCTATTTCCTGCTTCCTTAGTTCCTCATCCATTTTCCTTTTCTTTTCCTCCTCTTCACTCTAGGCAGCTTCTTCTGCCTTTCTAGCTGCTTCTTGTTCAGCTTTTCTCTTTTCTTCCTCCTCACCTTTGAGCCAGCTTTCGGCTTCATGTGCTAGCCTCCTAGCATCTTCATCCCTTTTTCTAGCTTCCTCTTCCTCCGCTTTTTTCTGCTCGTCTTGTCCTTTCCCGCCTTTAGTGGTAATTTTCTTTTTAAATCTTCTTCTTAAGGAAGTTATGTTTTTTGCACTGCGGAAAATGGATTCATCTTTATCCCAGTGGCTTGTGTACTCAAAATGTACATTTTCCTCCTTGCAGTTCTCTGCCACTTTATTTCGGGAATCGTTCCTGTGGAAGCTTATTTCCCCAAAATGGAATTTCCCCAATTCTTCCACAAATTCATCAGCTTTCTTCACTCTTGTGAACCTATAGCTTCCCAACTTGAATGGTAAGGGAGGATAAGTTGCTTTCTTATGTTCAAATAAAAATCTCCCTATGCCATCTAAGAAGACCTGCCTAACTACCTCCTTGTGCACTACATAGTCAATGGCATATTTTGACAGTAGTGAAGGTGCTCTAGAGCATCCATACATTCTAAAATACAATCCATCTTTCGTCAAGTAGTAATCTGCATATTCTTCAATAACCTGCAATGCTTCCTCCGACATGGAGTTGCAATCTTTTAAGAAAATTAATGTATATAATGGCATGATAAAGTGCTCACACACTTCTCTATAGTGACTGTGGTATTTGTGTGCCCACAGTGGCTTGTAAGCTGAGTAAACTAGTGTTCTCTCCTGGTTCCAGATACACCTCAGGTTTGGGAAGGGTTGGTTGCATAGTATGCAATCAATGAGTATAGAGCTCATGTAGAACTCTGATTTCTTTTGGGACACTCCTCCTAATGCTGAAGCAATGCAGACCGAGAGGCTTTTTGATACAATGTTCGCCCAGTTGAACACTGTCCCTTGGGTTGCAACATAGAAGATGATAGGCACCCACCCCAACTTACAGCTTTTCCCGTGGTCCCTCCCGAAAATCCTGTTCAACATCAGGGAAATGAACCGGTAAGGGGTCCTCAAATTGGCAGTATCATATTCCCCTGATGGCCTAGTCCTGAAACTCTTGCCAGGCACCAACATTCTTTTCAGTGTATCGACTAGGTCCAGATTGATTGTCTTCAGCCAGTCTTCAGTCAAGTACACTTGTGCTTCTGGTAAGTGGTAGGCCAGTGATACGTACCTAGGGCTATAAGCAGCATAACCCTGTTTGTCAACATTTTCCAAAATCATGGTGGTTACATTTTCCCTGGGAAGAATCCATCCAATCACCTCTGAGCACGGGAAAAGCTCAGGTCTGGTAGCAACTCTCATCAACACAGATCTCTCTATATTTGCATATATGGTTTCCTCCTCAAAACCTGTGTCAGGTACCTCCCAGTGTGTTATCAGTCTGTAGACTTACCCCCATTTATATTCAGGTTCCATACCCACTATGCATTTGGTATCTTCATAAGTGTATTCAACTTTGGTGACAATTTCAACCTCGGGTTCCTCTTCTACCACAGGAGCTTTCTTCTTCTGATATTTAGACATCTCGAATTCTGAAGAATTTCCCTGTCATACAAAAAATCCTTTAGGTTCTGTTGGGCCCTTCCTCGATAACATTAAAAATTGGAGACAAACTGTATGAGCATTTTACCTCGTTTAGGCTAAACATGACTGCAGCTATGAAAATAAACAAACAATACTTAAAACCAAGTGTTCCTACGCAAAACCAATCTACCAAAAGAGATAAAACCAACACATAACTAAAGATTTGCATAATCAACTCATAATATTATGGCCTTTCTAAAACAAAGAAGATCCCCCTTTTCCTGTCAAGGAGAAAACAGTCTCAAATCCCCCTCTCGGTGCTATGAACTAAATTGTTCCATGGAAAATACGATGTCTAATCTCGAGTGAAGGATACTTCATTGTGATAGTGCACTTAACTCGCTTTATGCTTGAGGTTGGTGGTAATGATGGATAGCAAAGCGACTGAACAAAGAGAACATAAGGTGATGGGGCGATACCTCTAAACACTTGATACATTCAGCTTGGACGTGGAGAATAAGAGGAAGTTACATTCTTGCAAAGGGCACTCGCATCAAGACCTGAATAGATAATGCATTCTGAATCCTAATTTGGTCCGTGGTTCATGTTCAAATTTACCAATCTCATGCTATGCGGGGCGTAACTTCAAAACGTTACCCTAGCCTACAAGAAAATGCAGGCGACCATGCGTGCTAGGAAACTACAACCCCGGAATCTCTGAAATAAACAAGAAACACCCTCCTCCTGCAACTAAAAGGGAACTACCCTCCCCGGACGACCAAACATAGACTGGGGGAAACTAGTGTGGATAGCGTAACGACTGTCTCCACTGGTTCCCCAAACAATCGAGTGCGGGCTGCAAGCTCATAACAGCCGTGGATTCAATCATCAAGCAAAAAAAAAACCCCCCACCGGGCAGCCATACCACCCATATAAATTATGTATGCGTGCTAAAAATGGAAAGCTAGGTATCCATTAACTGCATACGGGGAATTGACTAAGGGCGACACAATAAGTTCAACCAATTGAACGAAAAAAGTAAACGGGAATCAAGTCCTGCTTGGCAATGTGCTACGCGACGGGTCGAGAAAAAAAAAACCGCAAACCTCCACGGCGGAGCCACCTAGGAGTGAGGTACCGACAATGAGTATGATGGTCTGCTCGAAGCGACAACGACAGCATGGGAAAATCGCAAAACAACAATAAAAAAGAATAACCCCCGACCCCAATATATACGCTGCAGTCAACACATAATCAACGAGAAAATAAACCAATCGGGCGGGAAAACGACTATGGGATCGATGATTCTGTCAGTGTCACCTCCGCAACGGCGGGTGATGAAATGGCTAGGAGACCCGCAATGGAATCAGTAAAAGAAACAAATAAAAACCTCACATCGGAGCTCACCAAACTAAGGCCTCGGACCAACAATTGGTTGAAGAGCCACAGCAGCGGAAACCATAAAGGCACCGAGTTCCATAGACCAATCAAAATCGGAGGTAAAAATGAACATGACTTCGGTGAAAACAAAAAATTGGTCAAGTGGAAAACAAAACAAACTACATCGGAAGGATAGTGCTTTCCAAATTCGAAATGATGAACGCTGAAAGCCTAAGGATCTGCAACTCAAAATGGCGGGGATCGGAAGAGGAAAAAACAACCATCGGGAAGCTTGGCAATACCTCTTCCGCAACGGCGGAAAACGTAGAGACAAACGTTTCGAAGGGATCTGAATACAGCCACCGACAAATAAAACGCATTGGAGACCGATAACCCTTGGATTGGTCTCGATGTCCTGCTCTTCTCCGCAACGGCGGGCATGCAGTTAACTGCACTCTCGACTCAATAGTCTAGAACACTTCCGATGGTAGGGAAATATCAATACAAGCCATAAAACATCGCTGGCATAAAATGAACTCTTGAGCAAACTTCAAACAAACCCAAAGAACTGAACAAAATGAAATAAAAGGAGTGTCCCAAATTTTTTGAATTTTGGGAAAATGTTGCAGCTGCAATAGAACCAATCCTACAGTCACATCAGAATGGCTCAGCACTCACATCTAACATGGAAGGAACCAAATCCTCTCACCATGAAAAAATGGCTCAGCCCTTACATCTGACCATGGAAGGAACCTAATCCTCTCACCATGTCAGAATGGCTCTAGGTCTCATCGTTTCCCCTTGGAGGGAACCTCGATCTGGAGAACACCAAGCTTCTCCCTGAAGTACTCAAACTTCACTCTAGCTAATGGCTTCATCAACACATCAGCTATCTGTTCGTCTGTCCCAACATATTGGAGCTTCACTACTCCTCTCTGCACCATATCCCTGATATAGTGATACTTGATCTCGATATGATTCGAATTGTCATGGAACACTGGGTTCTCTGACAACTTCACACAACTTTGGTTGTCGCAATATATACAAGTAGCATCCAACTGGAGATCAAATAAACCAGACATTATATTTCTCATCCAAATTGCCTTGCAACTAGCTGAACAAGCTACGACATATTCTACTTCAGTTGTACTCAATGCCACACAGGACCGCTTCCTGCTAAACCAAGAGATCATACCTGATCCCATACTGAAGCAACATCCTGAAGTGCTCTTCCTATCGATGGCACTGCATGCCCAATCTGAATCAACATAACCCTCCCCGTTAATCTTCTGATTTCCTCACACTTGAGCCGATAATCAACTGTACCCTTTAGGTACCTCAGAATATGCTTTGTAGCAATCAAGTGAACATGTCTTGGATTGTTCAGAAATTGGCTCAAGGTGTTCACAGCAAAGCAAATATTTGGTCTTGTGTTCGTCAGGTACACTAAGGACCCAATCATCTGACGATACATTGTAGCATCAACCGCTTCTGATGAAGCATCACTCAATAGCTTCAGGTTCGATTCCATAGGTGTGGTTATGGATTCCATCATCCTGAATCTCTTCAGAATCTCTACTGCATGCTTCCCTTGTCCAAGGAAGATTCCATCCACATTCTACCACAACTCCATGCCTAAGAAATAGTGCATCATACACAAGTCTTTCATTTCAAACTCGACAACAAGTTTCCTCTTCGTATCAGCAATCAACCCATCCACACTTGTTACAAACAGATCATCCACATACAGTAGGAGTATCACTGGATTTCCATCTTCAACCTTGTAGTAAAGGTTGGAATCTGCTTTACTCTTGGTAAAGCCCAAACTGGATAGGAAGCCATCAATTCTTCCGTACCATGTCCTAGGTAACTATTTCAAACCGTACAGGGCTTTCTTCAATCTACACACATGAGACTCCCTGTCATGTGTCTCAAAACCAAGTGGTTGCTCCACATACACTTCCTCTTATACTACACCATTCAAGAAAGCAATCTTGACATCCATCTGGTGTATCTTCCATTTCATCCCTGTAGCATAAGCAAGTACTGATCTGATGGAAGTGTATATGGCTACAGGTGCAAAAGTTTCTTCATAATCTATTCATTCTTTCTCGGAGATACCACGAGCCACAAATCTTGCTTTACATTTCTCTATGCTTCCATCTGCAGCATGCTTGATCTTGTAGATCCATTTCAAAGTTACAATGGACTTCCCTTCTGGTCTTGGGACACCATCCCAAACATCATTCTTCATGATCGATTGATACTCTTCAATCATAGCGTCCTTCCATTCTTTCCTTTCTGCCACTTGTTCATAGTTGGAAGGTTCTTTATCAATAATGTCACATAGCAAGGCTACATAACTGGAGCAGGACCTAGTTCTCTTTCTTCCTATGGGTGTTTCTTCTGAAGCTCTGTATCTTTCTGCACCTTGGATAATTTCACGTACCCAAGTAGGTTTCCTCTTATGAGGATTCTTCTCCTGAGGTGGATCTATAGGTTCTTTAGGTTCTTCTAATTCTCGATGTTCTTCTTAAATTCTTCGTTCATGGTTGTATCATGAATTATGGGTGATCTTGTTTCTTCAGGTTCTTCAGCCGGTCTCTTCCTGGATTTGATGTAGGCTGAATCTTTGTCAAATGTTACATCTCTTCTAATGTCAATCTTCTTGAACCTTGGGAAGTATATTCTGTAAGCCTTCGAGCTTTCAGAGTATCCCACAAATATACCCTTCTTTCTTGAAGGATCTAACTTTGTCCTCTTTTCTTTTGGAATGTGTATGTATACAGGACAACCGAATATTCTGAGATGTGTGACTTCTGGTTTCTTGCAAGAGAAGATTTCTTCATGAGTCTTGTTCTTAGGTACTCTATGTGGAGTATGGTTCTATACATAGACCGCTGTTCTGGCATCTTCTGCCCATAGATGCATGGGAAGATCTTGGTCATGAATCATGGCCCTTGCTGCTTCCATAATAATTCTATTGTTTCTTTCTGCAATTCCATTCTGTTGTGGATTATATGGAGTGGATAACTCCCTCTTAATCCCTGAGTCTTTGCATAGCTCTTTGAATTCATTTGATTTGAATTCTCCGCCATTATCTAATCGAAAGGTCTTGATCTTCTTTTTTGTGTGATTATCGATCAAGGCTTTGAATTCCTTGAACTTGCTGAATACTTCATCTTTTTTCTTCATAAAGTATATCCATTCCTTTCTAGAAAAATCATCAATAAAAGAAACATAGTATACATACCCGCTTAGTGAACTGGATGACATTGGACCGCATACATCGGAGTGGATGATTTCCAAGATTCCTTTTGCCTTGCTCTCGCTACTTGGAAATGTCTTCTTTGTGTTCTTCCCTTTCGTACATCCTTTGCATACACCTTCATGTTTTGTCTGAATTTATGGGAGACCTTCAATATCTTTTCTTGCAAGTGGTAGTGCTCTGTAACGCACATGTGCAAGCCTTCTATGCCAAAGCTCATTTGTTCTACCGATTCATGAACCAAAGCTTGTTTTGGTTGGCCCTTCAATTTGTATAGTCCTCCTTCTTGTTCCACAATCACTACTGCATCATCGAAAGACTTTCCCTTTGGCCACATAAGGACTTGGCCATCTACAAATGCAACCCTCATTCCTTTTGCATCCAATGCAGATATGGAGAGGAGGTTCTTCTTTATTCCAGGTACAAATAATACATTTTTCATCTTGATAGAATTTCCAGAGTCTAGCTTATATAAGGATTCACCACTACCTTTTATTCGATAATGGTAGTCATCTTTGAGTTTCACCTTGCGAGGTGATTCATTTTTAGATAATTTCACAAAGGATTCCTTGAATCCTGTCATATGCTTGGAAGCACCACTGTCTATAAGCCAATCATTGCTACCATGTGTGATAGTTCTCGTGAGAGCAGAAATCAGAACATATTCTTCATCACTTGAAGAATCATCACTGTCTTGTCTATTTCTCTTTATGGAAGGTTCATCATCCTCTGCAACATGAGCATGATGTCTTCTCTTGTTTCCCTTCTTCTTGTGAGAGCTACTTTTGTTTCTAGGACATTCTCTAGCAAAGTGTCCTCTTTCATCACATGTATATCAAATGAACTTAGACTTATCTCTAGGATTTCTAAAGTTATTCCTTTGATGATAGTACTTACCTCTGTGGTGGCTAGATCTAGTTTTCTTGGATTTTATTGTGAGATCTTGATATTCACTTCACATCTTTTCTTCTCGAGCTGCTATCCAAGATTATTCTTGAGATCATTCTTCCCATAGTCTGGTGAACTTGACTAACTTATTTCTGGCACAGATCCCTTGAATGAAAGAGTCCCATGTCCTAGGGAGTCCATTCAAGGTGTTCATCACAATATCTGCATTCTCCACTTCTTCATCTACTGCTTCAAGCTGTTCTTTGATCTGGGAGACCCTTGTGAAATATGACTGTGTTGAGGCCTGGAAATTTGCAGGCAACAACAGCAAGGGATTCTCCCTAGTCAGCGTTCCCAATTATCCCGTGACTGTTTGGTGTAGGGAATCTGTTTGGTTTGTGGTCCGGTTACCGTAGGTCAAGTAACAAAAATAAAGGTTTTACCGGTTGCGGCTCGGTCCACTATATGTATTTTTTGTATTTTTTTTTTATACTTAAAATATGATATGCAAGTGCCTACCTATATGCAGATTTGATGAAGAATGCTAGGAGTATTCACAAAGTAATGCGCAGGTTCTTACCTCTCGTCTTAGAACTCACAAGCATCTAAATCACATACATTTTCAGAAAATAAATTACTAACTAAACTATCTCTAGAGAGCTAGATATTAATTCATGAGTAATGCAACACTATCCACGTGTTATGGAAAATCACAGATAGTTGTTCTTATAACCAAACACATAAACATGAATACAAGTATACATGATAAGATAGCTCATCAACAGTTAAAAATCCCATTACTCATAGTGGAAAACATCACAGAATATACTAGAGAACATTCAGGCAAAGAACATAGATTCAGAAGGTCAGAATGCTCTCACAGTTAATGAAACACAGTAAAAAATGAAAAAGTTCCCCTTCAACATTGTTCATTTTATCACATTGAAACATTCCACATAGCACCTTCTCCAACAGGCAAAATTTGCAATTTCTCATTATAAAACGAAATAGTTCCTCGTACAAACAATAGTTCACAAGTTTGTCCCCAGAAAAATCCCCCTGTAAGTTCTAACTTCCCTATATTTAAACTAAAAACGCTAACCGCTTGGGTTACCTCCAAAATATCTGACCTTTCGGTCCCCCAAAACGTTTAATATCCTTAATTTTATCTTTTCTGTACACACTTATGATCTGCTTGGTAACTGCCAGATCCTTCCAGGTCTGGGTCTTTGTCGTCATTGGTTTTCCTTCTTTCCCGTTTACTCTCCTTGGGACCTTGCTGGTTTCAGTTCAATCTTTGCTAACACTGCCCATCTCTCTTCTGCCACTTGTCTCCCAACTACACCTTTGCGCAATAATTCTTTGTAAAAGTTTCTTGAATCCATCTGCAAGTAAACAACATCTATCATTCATTGGGATTGTAGTTTTAATAAAACAAACTACATCTACCCAAACAAGTAATCATCAAGAAAGACCGTGTATTGCACTCCTGCTTTGAAACCTTAATAGGTGCCGGCACCACTATCTCGTCTATGCACGGGTTTAAAACCTCACCAACGGTGGGAAAAGAAAACTCATCGGCGGCTCAAAACACTAAACATTGGCTGGGTAGTCTTATCTACAGTCGCATAAGCGGGGTCCTAACAGGCGACGGGCACCGCGGGAATGTTAATCCCATTGGAGTCGGAAGGGCTTTGACCTAAATCATGGGCGGGAAAACTTCCAATCGGCAATCAGAAAGACATCGACGTCAGAAGACAAGTGATTTGCACAGCCGCAACGGCGGAAGGAAAAAGACTACAGACATGTGACTGAAAACCGACATGCATCGGTGGGCGGAGCACTTATATTTCGGGTACTTAGCTGCTTTGGGAGCCGCAACGACAGAAGATAAACACACAACCGCCTCCGATCAAAACATACTTTGACGCCCGATCAATAAAATGCCAAGTGTTTGAAACAACTTTTAAAAATTAGCAATGGTAAAAAAAAACCATTTTACCTATGAAACAATGGCTTTCCAAAAAACAAATGGTCTGATTCATCTTTGACTATCAAAAGAAAACAAAACAGACTCCAAAATTTGCGACCCACAGCCCTTACAAACATGAGCAATTTCTGAAAACAGGTCAAGAGTTAATCTTCCAAATAATCCGAAATTAAAGCTTGACCAAAAATTTTATGGATCCAAATGATTCAAAGCAGGATTAAAATCATGAGGGGGGTCCAAAATTTGAAAAATTTGGGGAAAACAGTTGCAGCTGCAACAGACTGTATGGTCTCCGCATTCTAGATCTTCACATTCTTCAATTGGTTCGACAAGGTCACCTTTCGGTTTATGTTCTTTCCTTCAAACAATTTGGTTAGGGAATAAAACATAGCTTTAGGTGTCTTTAGGGAGGACACCTGTGGTATGAGGTGATCCTTGATTGGATCAACAATAATCCTCTTAGCCATAACCAACTTCTTCTTGTGTAAGGCCTTAGCCTCATCTCCCTCTGGAACTGGAATCTCCTCATTGATGTAGGAGTCCAACTCATTTTCTTCTAGGACCAGGGAGATCCTATACATCCAGGCTCGGAAGTTATTAGGTCCCTCAAGATTTCCATCAAGCTTGGTATGATGAGACATTTTAACTGAGAACCTCAAATGGAAATACAAAAGATTTATATCTTACCAGGTCAAGATGTCGGATCTGGATTTGGAGCTGAATTTCTGCAGTGTTGGTTCAAGAGAATATTAGGGTTTGGCTTTTTTGGAGTTCTGTCCAACCAAGTTCTTTGGTATTGATCTCTAAACTTTGATTTTGAGGAGGACATCAATCCAGGATTGGGCTCACTGAAAAATTCCACTTCTGTGGAAATCCCTAATTTTCGGCAGTAGTGTCGGGTCCAAAACTGAAAAAGCTCAGAATTGGATTCTGCTTCGACAGAAAGATGTGCCCTAGGGAGGAGAGTTATTCCAACCTTCTTTTGCTGAAAATATGTGGAGAGAGATCCACAAAGTAGGAATCCCTAGTTCCCGCAGCTGCACAATGTCTTCTTCTCAGGTTAGCTTTGATACCATGTTAGATTTTAACATTAAGCTAGCATTATATTAGGATCTTTAACTGAGAGAATAACAAGCACAACAATCAAACACAAGAGACAATGAACATAGTGTTTTTCCTCAGGGAAACCATAAATGGATAAAACCTCGTAACTTCCTCAGAGATAGAATCGACACCAAAAGTAAAACCCCAAAATAGTAAGATGATCTCCCGACAACAGTAGCCTCTTTCTTCCTAGCCCCAATGTCTTCTTCTTCCTCAGCTATGTGCTACAACTGAGCATGAGTGAGTGTGTGATAAATAGAGAGGCTCAATCTCTATTTATACTAATTCTAGACTTGACAATGACTCACTAGGGCCGAATTCTCTAGGAGAGTCTAATAACCCTAGTGCCCTGGAACTGCGGGGACTTTAACCCTTGAACAATAGGAGGGTTACCCACAATGACTTAACATGACTTGTTTACATTATAGATCCTCCCGCTAGGAACATCAGGGAATGAAATGACTCAAATACATTATAAACACTTCCCGGAATAAACATCGGGGTATAAGACATAAGATATAAAAGTGAATACATTATGAAGTTACAAATACATCAACATATATAAATCCCCATTTCAATCCCATGGGGATGATAACTCCTTAGGAATGGAATCCTTGAATAAATCCTTGAAAGTAGTCACCTCCCTCCTCATTTTCTCTAGCTTTTTATTGGATTTATCCATAAGGACCTATTTATTCTATTTAGTGAATAATGAGTATCTTCTCTACTTCCATCACTAGTTTGGTTGGTCTCGTTCTTCACACCTAGTTGACTCAACATTGAGTTGGTATTAGAGTTTAGAAACTTGATCACACTTTTGATAATGTTCAGCTTATTATTCAATTGTTTATTAAAAACTACCACATATATAAATCCATTTCTAGTAAACTTAAACAAATCATTTACCAAAACAAAAGAATCCCAATAGACAAAAATACCTTCATTGATGGAGTCCCATAACATTCCTTTAGTATTTCTTAGTGATTATTTTCCCTTTTATGCTTTGATGGTATGTTCTAACCGTTTCTAAAGTTTACCCCTCTCTACAATGAAGGTGTTAAGTAATTGTTCTCTTTCTATGGCTATGTCCTTAACAATACCTCTTTGTTCTTCCTACATTGTCAATTTTTCTTGAAGGGATGACACTTGACTTTGGGTTGTATCCAAATCAACTTTTGATTTAGTCTTGTTTGGTAAAGCTATATAGACCTATGGTTGAGAAGTGGATGATTGTGTTTGGACCACCTTTGGTTGTTTGGACGCTAGATCCTTTTCCTTCTGAAATGTATCAACTTGAACCCTAAACTCTACCGCCTTTTGTTTCTAGATCTCCATAACAAGATCATATTCCACCGCTTCACTTTGTATCTTGAGATGTTCTTGTTCTAGAGTAGAAATTTTAGGAATTTGGACATTTACAACTTTTGGGAGGTTCAATTTATTCTTAAGGGATAAGATCTATTGATATTTGTCTTTGATGAGCTTGAAAAGAGAGACACCTTCAACTGATTTTCATGATAATTGAATCACTGCTTTTTCCAACTCCTTTATCTTATTAATTATATCCTTGATTTTTATTTCTCTTGTTTTAGTTGACTATTCAAATTTGTGATGGTTTTTTGTTTCTTCTTGGCACTGGCTATCGACAATATGACATCTATGTACAAAAAATGACTAGTTTTCCTATGCATTTGCATCATATCCAAGTTGATATATTTTAAAGAAACTTTGACCTATGCTCATACTCAAAAGTTTACAGTAGTTTAATTTGACCCTCTCTTGTTCCTTAGGCCTCTATTGTGGCTTATTTCTTGTTTTCTATTCCATCTCTTTTTATATCCAAATGTTTTAGAATATGGTGGATTTCCTTCCTACTAAATATTCTCCTACAATCCATGCTATGTCTAGTTGTCTAATTGTCAACGAAGATGGTGTTGATGTATTTGTAACTTCAGAAGATATTCTGATGTATATTATTATTGTATGTTATTGTACCCCCATTGGGGATGTGTGTTACCCCTTTACAGAATGTCTAAATTGTGTCTATACCTTGAGGTACAACCTCCATTGTAAGTCAAGGCAATAGTCCCCAGTGTAACATCATGTAATATTTAATTGTGGTCTCTCTAGGAGAAGTGGGCCCCATGTGAGATGACATGTAGGATTGAGTCTTATATTTGGTCAGTGACTTGAAAGGGTATAAATAGGGAGGAACTCTCCCTCATTTATACACACCTCACACACTCTCTAAGGCATTGGAGAGAGAGAGATAGTCATAGGAGGAGAGAAAGATATCTACTGAACATTTCTTATTACTGCTTTTGATCATCTTACTATTTTGAAGAAGTTTGCGGGGTTTTCTCCTTTATGGTTTCCTTGATGAAAATATTTGTTTCTTGTGAATCTTTTACATTTTATGCATTTTGATATACTTGTTATTCTTTCAGATAAAGATCCAAGTTAATCTAGTCATATCTTAAGAAAATCTAACATGGTATCAGAGCCTCTTTAAAATAAGGCATTATGCAGCTGCGGGAACTAGGGCTTCCTAGTTGAAGGTGTTCTCTCCATAGATCATCAAGCAAGGAGAGCTAGGATAAATTGAGTCACTAGGGTGCATATATTGGTGGTAACAGTTTCTCAATCAGAGAATTTTCACTATATAGCTGAAATACAGCTACAATGGTAGCTAATTAAAATTAGGGTTTCATGCCTGAAAACCATAGAAGACTGAATTTAGTCATTCTATAAATTTCTCTATAACGTAAGATTGGAGAAGGATCAGAAGCCGAAAATTTTACAGGATGAAGAGAAATTTGTGATGTACACTGTGTAAAAATTTAAGCCTCATATTCATTATACTTCATAAGATATGGTTCCTCCAAATCACGGTTCCAACCTCCTCTAGAATACAGTCATAAACAAGTGACCTAGGGAGATTTGTTATATCTCAGGCTATGAAGGTCCAAACAAAATTTATTAAGATGTTCTAGGTAGGGAAAAAAATATAGTTTCTTTGGTACATTTTTCAGACCCAGAATGTGAAACCGTGACATGTGGAAGGCCGTACAAGTTTGCTATACTGAACAGTACCCAAAACAGTCACCTTGGGAACATCTGAATAAGTCCCACTTGGAGAATCCATTTCTGATCTAACCTATGGGGTTGGAAGGAAGAATTATTAGGCTATCATAGTATGAAGTTTCAAACCTTAAGGATCAGAAACTTTAAATATATAGCAGAAGCAGTACCAGTCATTTCTGCAGAAGAAATTGGAAAACTCAGGGATTCCTGTTCCGGGAGCTTCCCTCCACTATTTTCAGAAAAGGGGTACATTGGACATCTCTCCTTGAAGAGGAACATCTTTATATCCAATCAGAAGTTTGAAATTATAACTTTTGAAATTTAGGGTTTCTCTGACAAACCCTAGATCAGCATGCTCCAGAACCAGGACGGACACCTTAAATCGGTAAGATCTAAATTTTTGCTATTTACATTTGAGGTTCTCATTTCAAAATGACTAATCACACCAGCTTGATGACAAGATTGGTGAAGCTGAAAACTTTTGACTATGGAAGTATAGGACCTCTGTGATCCTTGAAGAAATTGACTTGGATTAGTATTTCAGTAAGGAAGTTCTAAGAGCTAGAGGGAGATGAGGCTAAGGATAAATCTAAGATAATCATTGTAGATTCTATTAAAGACCATCTCATCCCTCATGTGTCATCCTTGAAGATACCAAAAGGAAGTGTTCGATGCTATGACGAAGAAATCAAGGAAGAACAAGATATTGTTATAACCACCTTGAATGGCCTACCAAGATCATGGGATTCACTATTCGAGGAATGTGTGCAAGAAGAAAGTGATTACCTTCAACGGAATCTGGGAAGAGTGCACACAAGAAGAAGCTCGATTCATAATAAGAGAATATAAGATGGGAGAAACTGAAGATCAAGCTCTCACGATTCAAAGAAGATCCTTTAAGTGGTGAGGAATGTGAAGGACTCAATGATTTAAGAACCTCTTATCCATTTAGAATTTGGATAAGAAATGATACTGTTATGAATGAAGAAGATGATGAAGCCGAAGGCTCAAGAGAGGAGTCTACCCATGAAACAAATAAAGATAAGTATTCAATTGCCATTTCATAATATTGTTTGGTTATGCATTTGTTTATATTCAGTTGATGTGTTATGCGTGTTTGAGTATTTGCATTTATACTACTGAATTGCACATGATGGGTAAGAAGTCAATGATTTTGTACAACATTCCATTACTACTTATCTAGATTGAAACCTCTTTGGTGGAATATTAGGAATACTACACACTCTTAATAACATTAGGGTAGAATGCATCTAGAAGTTATTGTATGTATACATGATATGGATGCATGTTGTAGCATTGGATAAAATAGTCGCATGGCTATGTGACATATATTTGTCACTATTAATATGTTTTGGAAATTATGATATGTTTCTAATCATGCAAATGAACTTGACTTGTAGATCATTCCAAAGAACAAGTGATGATAGTTCAGAAGAGGAACCTGAAGCTTTCTGGGTCAAAGATCACCTTGGGCACAAGAAATAATCCAAGATGAAGAATAGTATGATGATACTTCCAAAGAAAGAAAGAGGCCTCAGACATACTCTAGTTATGTGACACTGTTGAGTGACATCATTGATGCAGAACCTTCCATCTATGAAGAAGTAGACAAGAAGAAAGGGAAGGAGACTATG
Source organism: Pseudotsuga menziesii (assembly GCA_001517045.1). NCBI lineage: Eukaryota > Viridiplantae > Streptophyta > Pinopsida > Pinales > Pinaceae > Pseudotsuga > Pseudotsuga menziesii. The sequence goes on along the minus strand of LPNX010880838.1, from coordinate 493,109 downwards.
ATCAAAGAGTACCAATTCAAGAAGAATGATGACTATGATGCAGTGTCAAGACTTGAAGGGAAGTTCGTAGTGTATTCCATATGGATCTAAAATATCCAACATACAGTAGATGGCAACGTCGTGGGATACAAGGAAAGATTCGTAGCATGAGGCTTCTCATAGAGAGAAGGAATATACTACATTTGTACTAGTGGCGAGTCAAGTATACGTAGAGCAGCCACTAGGAGTTGAGAATCATGACAGGTAGACTCATGTGTGCAAATTAAAGAAGGAATTATACAACCTCATAGATGGGTGCGAGAATAAATTTTCAACAAAGTTCAAGATAGAGGATCTTGGTATCCAATGTCCCTAGATAGATACATATAATATTAGTAGCAGAGGAAGTTACTTGTCACTCCATTATAGAATGTTTCAATACATAGAGTACAAAAGGCATACGGAGAATGATGCTCCGCTTCAGAGAGAGTGGCTGCAGAAGATCCTGAGGTAGACATGGTAGAATAGGATGGACATCTTACTAATGGCTCTAGGTTTTACTGAGAGTAAAGCGGATTCCAACCTTTACTTCAAGTTTGAAGGAATATGAAGGACTCAATGCTTGAAGAACCTCTTATCCATTTAGAATTTGGATAAGAAATGATACTCTTATGAATGAAGAAGATGATGAAGCTAAAGACTCAAGAAGGAGTCTACCCATGAAACAAATAAATATAAGTATTGAATTGTTATTTCATAATATTGTTTGGTTATGCATTTGTTTATATTCAGTTGATGTGTTATGCATGTTTGAGTATTTGCATTTATACTACCGAATTGCACATGATGGGTAAGAAGTCAATGATTTTGTACAACATTCCATTACTACTTATCTAGATTGAAACCTCTTTGGTGGAATATTAGGAATAGTACACACTCTTAATAACATTAGGGTAGAATGCATCTAGAAGTTATTGTATGTATACATGATCTGGATGCATGTTGTAGCATTGGCTAAAATAGTCGCATGGATATGTGACATATATTTGTCACTATTAATATGTTTTGGAAATTATGATATGTTTCTAATCATGCAAATGAACTTGAATTGTAGATGATTCCAAAGAACAAGTGATGATAGTTCAGAAGAGGAACCTGAAGCTTCCCAGGTCAAAGACCACCTTGGGCATGAGAAATAATCCAATATGAAGAATAGTATGACAATACTTCCAAAGAAAGAAAGAGGCCTTAGACATACTCTAGTTATGTGAAACTGTTGAGTGACATCATTGATGCAGAACCTTCCAACTATGAAGAAGTAGACAAGAAGAAAGGGAAGGAGACTATGATCAAAGAGTACCAATTCAAGAAGAATTATGACTAGGATGCGGTGTCAAGACCTGAAGGGAAGTCCGTAGTGTCTTCCATATGGATCTACAAGATCCAACATGCAGTAGATGGAAACATCGTGGGATACAAGGAAATATTCGTAGCATGAGGATTCTCATAGAGAGAAGGCATATACTACATTTGTACCAGTGGCGAGTCAAGTATACGTAGAGAAGCCACTAGGAGTTGAGACTCATGACAGGTAGACTCATGTGTGCAAATTAAAGAAGGAATTATGCAAACTCACAGATGGGTGCGAGAATAACTTGTCAACATAGTTCAAGATAGAGGATCTTGGTATCCAGTTTACCTAGATGGATACATAGAATATTAGTAGTAGAGAAAGTTACTTGTCACTCCATTACAGAATATTTCAATACATAAAGTACAGAAGGCATCGGGAGAATGATGCTCCGCTTCAGAGGGAGTGGCTGCAGAAGATCCCGAGGTTCGACATGGTAGAATAGGATGTACATCTTACTAATGGCTCTAGGTTTTACTGAGAATAAAGCAGATTCCAACCTTTACTTCAAGGTTGAAGGAATATGAAGGACTTAATGCTTGAAGAACCTCTTATCCATTTAGAATTTGGATAAGAAATGATACTGTTATGAATGAAGAAGATGATGAAGCTAAAGGCTCAAGAAGGAGTCTACCCATGAAACAAATAAAGATAAGTATTCAATTGTCATTTCATAATATTGTTTGGTTATGCATTTGTTTACATTCAGTTGATGTGTTATGCGTGTTTGAGTATTTGCATTTATACTATTGAATTGCACATGATGGGTAAGAAGTCAATGATTTTGTACAACATTCCATTACTACTTATCTAGATTGAAACATCTTTGGTGGAATATTAGGAGTACTACACACTCTTAATAACATTAGGGCAGAATGCATCTAGAAGTTATTGTATGTATACATGATATGGATGCATGTTGTAGCATTGGATAAAATAGTCGCATGGCTATGTGACATATATTTGTCACTATTAATATATTTTGGAAATTATGATATGTTTCTAATCATGCAAATGAACTTGACTTGTAGATCATTCCAAAGAACAAGTGATGATAGTCCAGAAGAGGAACCTGAAGCTTCCCAGGTCAAATACCACCTTGGGCACGAGAAATAATCCAATATGAAGAATAGTATGACGATACTTCCAAAGAAAGAAAGAGGCCTCAGACACACTCTAGTTATGTGACACTATTGAGTGACATCATTGATGCATATCCTTCCAGCTATGAAGAAGTAGACAAGAAGAAAGGGAAGGAGACTATGATCAAAGAGTACCAATTCAAGAAGAATGATGACTAGGATGCGATGTGAAGACCTGAAGGGAAGTCCGTAGTGTCTTCCATATGGATCTACAATATCCAACATGCAGTAGATGGAAACATTGTGGGATACAAGGAAAGATTCGTAGCACGAGGCTTCTCATAGAGGGAAGGCATATACTACATTTGTACCAATGACGAGTCAAGTATACATAGAGCAGCCACTAGGAGTTGAGACTCATGACAGGTAGACTCATGTGTGCAAATTAAATAAGGAATTATACAACCTCACAGATGGGTGCGAGAATAACTTTTCAAAAAAGTTCAAGATAGAGGATCTTGGTATCCAGTGTCCCTAGATGGATACATAGAATATTAGTACTAGAGGAAGTTACTTGTCACTCCATTACAGAATGTTTCAATACATAGAGTACAAAATGCATAGGGAGAATGATACTCTGCTTCAGAGGGAGTGGTTGCAGAAGATCCTGAGGTTCGACATGGTAGAATAGGATGGACATCTTACTAATGGCTCTAGGTTTTACTGAGAGTAAAGCGAATTCCAACCTTTTACTTCAAGGTTGAAGGAAGAAGACCAGTGACACTCCTGTTATATGTCGATGACTTGTTCCTGATAGGAAAAGAGGAACTCATTAAATATGCAAGAAGGATACTTGCTGCTGAGTTCAAGGAAGGACTTGGGTATGATGCACTATTTTCTAGGCATGGAGGTGTGGCAGAGTGCAGATGGAATATCCCTGGGACAAGGGAAGTATGCAGTGGAGATCCTGAAAAGGATCAAGATGATGGAATACAAGGCCATGGCCACACCTATGGCATCGAACTTGAAGCTATTGAGTGATTCTTCATTAGATACAGTTGATTCCATGATGTATTGTCAGATGATTTGTTCATTGATGTGACTAACAAATACAATACTAGACACATGCTTTGCTATGAACAACCTGAGCCAGTTCTTGACGGATCCGAGACATGCTCACCTGGTTGCAAATCATGCAGTGAGGTACCTGAAGGTTATAGTTGAGTATGGGCTCAAGTATGATACGAATCAGAAGAATAAACTGCATGGTTATGTTGATTCATATTGGTAGTGCCACTGAGAGGAAAAGCACATTGGGTTGCTTCTTCAGTTTGAGATCTAGTATGGGCTACTGGTTTGGCAGGATGCAATCCTGCATGGCGCTGAGTACAACCAAGAGAGGAGTAGTGAAGCTCCAGTATGTGATCCAGATCGAGATCTCTTGAAAGAGGGAGTGATGAGTTCTAGCATAGCCAGTGAGACAGGTTTTCTGAGCACAAAATCCTAGTGAAGCACGTAGGTTTCTCAGATGTAATCATTCTTGTAGGTTGTCCTCGAATGTAATTCATCCTAGAAAATATTGTAGGTTATCCTTGGATGTAGTCAGTTCTAGTGTGATTCTATGCTAGAAATGGCCAGATTGAAGTTTGAATACTTCAAAGAGAAGCTTGGTGTACTTCATATCGAGGTTCCTTCCAAGGGGAAGTGACGAGTCCAGAAGACACAGATACACATATGCCTTTTTGACATGATGATAGGCTGGGCCTCCCATGATCGTTGATGTAAGTGCTGAGAGCCTTTTCGACATGGTGGCAGGATGGGCCTCCCATGGTTGTTGATGTAAGTGTTGTGTTATGTGTATCTGGGTTGTGCTTCGTGTGACAATGAGATGATCTGAATATGATGAGGTAATAGTAGGGCACACAGGTGTTGCAAGGCATGTAATCAGTCCTGGGATACTCCTTTAGGTTTTGCAGTGGCATATAATCAGTCTTGGGAGATCTTGTAGGTTTTTCAAGAGGCATATAATAAGTCCTGGGATGTACCTACTTGATGGCTTGCTTGTACAGCTGATAAATACCTAGAAGAGGGTTAGGCCTACATCCAACATGAAAAAGGGCTGGCTCTGTAGAGAAATACCTTGCAGAGGGTGAGGCCTACATCCAACATGAAAAAGGGTTGGCTCTGTATAGAAATAACTTGGAGAGGGTGAGGCCTACGCATGAAAAAGGGCTGGGTCTGTAGAGAAATACCTTACAGAGGGCGAGGCCTACATCCAACATGAAAAAGGGCTGGCTCTGTAGAGAAATACCTTACAGAGGGCAAGGCCTACATCCAACATGAAAAAGGGTTGGATCTGTAGAGAAAGACCTTGTAGAGGGAAAGGCCTACATCTAGCATGAAAAAGGGATGGATCTATAGATGAAGACCTACATCCAACATGAAAAAGGGCTAGAACTATAGACCTACATCCAACATGAAATTTTTTTGGATCTGTAGATGGAGACCTACATCCAGCATGAAAAGGGGATGGTACTGTAGACCTACATCCAACATGAAAAAGGGCTGGCTCTATAGATAGATACCTATATCCGAGATGAAATAGGTTGGCACCGTAGAATTACATCTAGCATGAAAAAGGGTTGGCTCTATCGATAAAGACCTACATGGAAACCTACATGGAAGCTAGGCCTACATCCATCATGAAAAAGGGATAGAACTATAGAAAATTCTGATGACATATAGTATGGGATGATGATCAAATTATAAGAATATGATGGCAGCAACTATGATGAAGAATCTATGACTCCATGATGATGATGATGTGATGAAGACTTGGCCAGATGTGTTGATGACTCTGTAGAGAGAGAATACCTTCCTAGTTAAGAGGGAGTGTTGATGTATTTGTAACTTTGGAAGATATTATGATGTATATTATTATTGTATGTTTTTGTACCCCCATTAGGGATGCGTGTTACCCCTTTACGGGATGTCTAAATTGTGTCTAGACATTAAGTTACAACCTTCGTTGTAAGTCATGGAAATACTCCCCAATGCAACATCATGTGATATGTAATTGTGGTCTCTCTAGGAGAAGTGGGCCCCATATGAGATGACATGTAGGCTCAAGTCTTATATTTGGTCAATGAATTGAAAGGGCATAAATAGGGAGGCGTTCTCCCTCATTTATACACACCTCACACCCTCTTTTCCTTCCTGCAATGATCCTTTCGCAATGTCCTTTCCGCAAGATACTTTCTGCACCATTGATTTCTTGCAAACTCTTTCTAGACTGTTGATTTGATGTGGATTGCAAATTGCACACACGCCTTTTGACTTTTCTCAAATGCTCATTCTTTAATTTCCATTCGACAAATACCTTTCCACAAGGTACTTTTCGCAATGGTATTTTCGCACCGTTGATTTCTTACGGACTCTTCCTAGACCGTTGATCCGAGATCATATGCGAATTGCGGATTGCTTTTTTCCTAACTCCTTAAAATTGCTTCCACAATTTTCTTTCTGCAAGATTTCTTTCGTGTTGTCGATCTCATGTGGACTTTTTCCTGATCATCGATATTATCAGATGTAGATTGCGGATTGCAGGTTTTATAAATTATTTCAAATTACTTCCACAATTCTCTTTCCACCCTCTTTCTTTCGAACTGTCAATCTTTTGTAGACTGTTTTCCAACCATCAATCTTGCGGATTACAGATTGCAGGTTTTCTAAATTTCTTGAAAACACTTCCACAAATCCTTTTTCCGTGATTTTGCTTCCGCTTCATCGATATCTTATGGAATATTTTCTGACCGTCGATCTTATGGATTGCGAATTGCAGAATGTGGAACCACACTTTCCCATTTTGGACCTCCGCAATTTTCTTCCGCAAATTTGTTTCCTCATTTCTTCTGAATTGTTGATTTTCTTGCGGGTTCACTCTTGACTATTGGTCTACGATCAAATGCGGATTGTGGATCTTCACTATTATTTGTGCAGAAATCATTCACCGTCATTGATTTCCTTGAATATTCAATCCTAACCATTGATCTACGATGAAATGCAAATTTGTGCTATAGCATTTCGGATTGCTCTGCAACCGTAGATCTTCTGTGGACTTTCTTCTAACCATTGGATTTGTTGCAGATCCTCATCTCCTCTACCTATTACATCGATCGAATACTTATTCATCAAACTACCATCTGACTTTGTATTTTATTTGTCATCCATCTTATCTTTGGTTATTCCTTTGTCATTACTGAAATTCTTTGACATCAATGACAACTATTTTCAACAATACCCCCCTTTGGCATTGATGGAAATTCCTCAATCTTCTCCCTCTTTGAAATTAATTACAAAGGTTTCTTCTTCTTAACAACTCCCCCTATCAACATATCTCCCCCTGATATGATGCCCTTTTCTCCTTTTTATTCATTGTAAGAAGATTACTCCCATTA
>LPNX010880838.1:441822-486101 GCA_001517045.1 Pseudotsuga menziesii | reverse complement strand
GTTGGATGCAGAATTTAATTCCGCATCCAACGAGCTCTCCCAATCGAAATTTGAGTAAAAACACAGGGAGATATGTCAAAAATACAAACAAAAAAGTAGTTTTTCTATTTTCTTCCTCCAAAATTAATAAATATTATTTTATTAGTTCATTTTTAGGAGGCCCATTTTGAGTTGAAATTTCCTCTAATGCATCTTTTTCCTAAGATGCTCAAATGCTTCTTTGGGTAGTGGATTTGTAAAAATATCATCTATCTGTTCTTTGGTGTCAACACATTCTAGTTTGACAATATTTTGTGACACTTGATCTTGTAGAAAGTGATATTTTATTGGGATGTGCTTTGCTTTTGAGTGCATGACAGGGTTCCTTGATATATTTATGGCACTCGTATTGTCACAACTTATCACTATCGGGTCTTCAAATTTTACAAGTAGGTCTTCTAATGTTTGTTTCATCGAAATGACTTGAGTACAACATGATGCAACACCAATATATCCAGCCTCTGTTGTAGATAGTGATATGGAGGATTTTTTCTTACTTATCCATGATACCAAAAAATTTCCCAAAAATAATGTTGCTCTACTGGTACACTTTCGGTCATCTACACTTCATGCCCAATCTGCATCAGTGAATTCCTTCAGAATGAATTTATTTATTTTTGGATACCATAATCCATAATCCATAGTACCTTTTAGATATCTAATAATTCTTTTTACTGTGGCCACATGTGTTTCTTTTGGGGATGATTGAAATCTGGAAACCAAACCTATAACCTGCATTACATTTGGTCTAGTAGCTGTTACATATAATAAACTACTAATCATTGACCTATACATAGTATGATCCACTTCTAAAGATTCATCACTCTTTCTTAATTTAAAACTAGTTACCATAAGAGTAGTAACATGTTTGGATTCTTCCATTTTGAACTTCTTCAATATTTCTTTGATATACTTAGTTTGAGAAATGAAAATCCCTTTTTCTGATTGAGATTCTTGTAAACCTAGAAAGAATGTTAGTTCTCCTAAGCTTGACATTTCAAATTCTTTCTTCATTTATGATGCAAATTTTACACTCATAATTTGTAGATCACTTCCAAATATGATATCATCTACATAGATTACCACAATGATCATATTTTCATTTTCAAACTTTATGCACAAATTACTGTTAGTGGCCCCTCTTCTATATATCCTTGTTGTTTTAAATAATTGTCGAGTCTAGAGAACCATGCCCTTGGATCTTGTTTAAAACCATATAGTACTTTCTTAAGTTTGCACACATAATTTATGTTTTCTGACAAGAGAAAACCTTCACACTGCTCAATATAGACTTCTTCTTCAAGTTCTCCATTAAGGAACACAAATTTTACATCCATTTGATATAACTTAAAGTTTTTGTAGCTTGCAAAATCTAAGAACATCCTAATGTCTTCAAGTCTTGCCACAGGTTCAAAGGATTCTTCAAAACTTAGTGCCTTCTACTTGAGCATATCCTTTACATACTAATATTGCCTTGTTCCTTATCACTTGTCCATCTTGATTAATTTTTTTCTTGAAAACCCATTTGATCCCTATAATATTTTTGTCTTTGGGTCTTGGGACAAGTTCCCGGGTTTCGTTCTTCTCAATCTGATCCAATTTTTCATTCATGGCTTTGATCCATTCATCATTCTTGCTCGCTTTTGTAAAATTCTCATTAGAGGAAATTTCAACTCAAAATGACCCTTTAAACCCAAATTCAAATTCCATTTCATCATGTGTTAGCCAATGAAATTGCTTTAAATTTGAAATACTGTATAGGTCTTAAGCACATTTTTAATATAAATTTGGGGATAGGTATCATAAAAACTACTTTTTTGTTCGTATTTTCGACATATCTCCCTGTGTTTTTACTCAAATTTCGATTGAGAGATATCGTTGGATGGAGAATTAAATTCCCCGTCCAACTAGTACTCACTCGACATTCTTTTGATGGACCTTGCTACCCCAAAAAGAAGAAATACCTAAAAAATGTGATGATGACATCATCATCACATTTTTTTAGGTATTTCTTATTTTTGGGGTAGAGGGGTCCTTCAAAAGTATTCCAAGTGGGTAATCATTGGATGCATAATTTAATTCCCCATCCAATGAGCTCTCTCGATCTAAATTTGAGTATAAGCATAGGGAGATATGTCGAAAATACGAACAAAAAAAGTAGTTTTTCTTTTCTTCCTCCAAAATTAATAAATTTTATTTTATTATTTTAACTATTATTTTATTATATTCCTTAGGAGGCCCATTTTTAGTTAAAATTTCCTCTAATGTAGGTTCCATTACTGAGAGTAAGGCTTTTTCATTAAATAACACTTGTCTCCTTGTATCGACTCAAGCATTTTTGACACCGATGATCTGTGTATCCAGATGATCCTTTTGTACTCTTCTAGATGGATTTTTTGTATCAGATATTGGAGAATCTTCTTGAATAAATTATGTATCTTCCTCCTCTGATTCTTCCTTTTCATCATGCATACTTTCATCTTTTTGTAGCTCTTCCTTTTCTTCATCATTTGTACTTACATCATCATCATGACTTCTTATTCTTCTTGGTTTTATGTCATCTATTTTTACATATGCACTTTATAAAATCTTGTGTAATGTTTTGTTTTAACATCTATACGCCTTCTTGGTGGATGAATATCCTAGAAATATTCCTTCATCAGTCCTAGAATCAAACTTGCCAAGATCATCCTCGTTTCTTTTAATGTAGCAACTGCTGTTAAATACTCTGAAATACTTGACTGAGGTTGGTCTTCCATACCATAGTTCATAAGGAGTTTTGTCCTTATTCACTCCGAGTTGTCCTCTATTAAGTATATATACAGCTGTGTATACTGCTTCTCTCCAATATGCATCTGACAACTTTGCTTCATTAGGCATTGTTCTGGTAGCTTCTTGGATTGTTCTATTCTTCCTTTCAACAACACCATCCTGCTGAGGAGTCTTTGCAGCTACAAATTGTCTTTTAATACCATGTATCTCACAAAATGCATTGAACTCGTTTGAGGTAAACTCTCCCCCATTTTTCGATCTAAGACACTTGATTTTCTGATTTGTTTCATTTTCAACCATTTCTTTGAAGATTTTGAACTTTTCAAAAGCTTCTGATTTTTCTTTGAGAAAAGTTACCCAAGTCATCCTTGTGTAGTAATCAACGAGCATCATAAAATAGTATTCTCCTTGCATACTTTTAGTCCTTATTGGTCCGCAAAGATCAGTGTGAATTATTTCCAGAGGATGTGAGGTCATATGTTCTTTTGTTTTGAAACTGGTTTTAGTTTGCTTCCCATGTTAACAATGTCTACAAACTGAGTTTAGAGGTTTTACAATTTTAGGCAAATCTCTCACAGATTCTTTCTTACTTATCTTGACAAGGTTATAAAAGTTTAAGTGTCCCATCCTTCTGTGCCATAACCAACTTTCATCAACAATACTCAAGTGTCATTGATTTCATTTTCTAGGATGTATACATTGTTTGAATTTCTTAAAGCAGTGCCAAGAATTCTTCTTGAGTCCTTTTTCCTGATTTCACATTATCAAAATAAAAAATAAAGATGTTCCCTTGGTCACATGTTTGACTTACACTGAGGAGATTAGGATTGCGATTTTATACCAGTAATACATTTTCTGCTTTGATCTTTCTATTGACAACGATTGTACCTTTTACAATTATCTTGGAAGACATATTGTCTCCAAATGTGACTTTACCCTTATTATATTTTAGTTTCATGAATTTTTTTGGGTCACCTTTCATGTGTTTTGAACACCCACTGTCCAAGTGCCATAGATTTTTTTTCTTTGTTGCACATAGGGAAATCATGGATATTTCCTTTTCTACCCTTTCCTTCCAATACTTCTTCTGTTTTGTGTCTTGAAATTTGTTTGCAACAGTATTCCTTGTAGGAGTCATCGATTTAGAATCTCTTGCCGTATGTCCATGGTTATTACATTTTTAACACTCTAGGTCATATCTTTGAAGAAGTGTAAAATGATTACGATTCCTTTCTTTTTGTTTGTCACTAGGTGAATACTTCTTATATTTACATACCTTTCCATAGGCTCCACAATTAAGAGATTTTTGACCAAATGAAAATCTCTTGATATCTTTTCATCAATGATCTCTTAGGAACCAAATTGGTCTTGTTTTTTCGATGAAAGTTTGGAATAGATTTCTTGCTTTCTTCCTTCTTAACTGGACTCTTTAGTGCAACAACATAGCCTTTTTTATTTTCACCTTGGTTTGTGAAAGAAGAATAGTTTGGCCTATATCCTAGTCCAGATTGATCATTTGAAGGTCTTTGGCTATTTAGGATATCATCTAAGATCTTTGAGCTGCCCTCAAATTTTGATTTCATAGCTTCTTCATCAAGCTTTTTCCTAAACTGCATGATCTCTTCTTCAAGTTTTTCAGATTCTTGTATTTTTCTTTTGAGCTGCAAGTTTAGGTCCTCCTTAATACTTTTTGCCTCTAGAAGTTGAGTTTCCAAATCGATAATGACATGTTTGAATTTTGATTATTTCTCTTGCATTTTTCAAGTTCTTCAAGAGAACTAATGAGTTCAACTTTTAAGTATACTTCACCTTCCTCATCTGATTCACCATTCGGAGCTTGAGTATCTACTCCCATGAATAGAATTTATGTTTCTTCATCTCCACTTGTATTTTCATCTTCAATATCTTCCACAGTGTAAACAATTTTCTTTTTTTCTCATAGTACTTCTTTTTGTTTCCCATTTTACCCTTTTTTAACTTCCTTGAGGCATCTTTCTCATCATTATCATCTTGTTTAGGGTAAGGACATTTTGAAGCAAAGTGTCCAATTCTTCCACATCTAAAACACTTTAGGGGTAACTTTCCTTTGTATTTTCCAGTACCTCTCTCATTAGAGGAATTTTGGGGTCTAAAATGGGCCTCCTAAGGAAAATAATAAAATAATAGTTAAAATAATAAAATAATATTGATTAATTTTGGAGGAAGAAAGAAAAAAACTACTTTTTGTGTTTGTATTTTCGACATATCTCCCTGTGTTTTTACTCAAATTTCGATTGGGAGAGCTCATTGGATGTGGAATTTGATTCCGCATCCAACGAGTACCCACACTGCATACTTTTGACGGAACCCGCTACCCCAAAAACAAGAAATACCTGAAAAATGTGATGATGATGTCATCATCACATTTTTTCAGGTATTTCTTGTTTTTTAGGTAGCGGGGTCCATCAAAAGTATGCAGTGTGGGTACTCGTTGGATGCGGAATCAAATTCCACATCCAATGAGCTCTCCCGATCGAAATTGGAGTAAAAACACAATGAGATATGTCGAAAATACGAACAAAAAAAGTAGTTTTTTTTAATGACAAATATGTCAATTCAACCATTATGGTTGACTTATTTTATTGAAATCCTATTGGTTCTTGAATTCCAACTCACAAAAACTTATTTTGGTACGTTTTCTTATAAGGCCCATTTTAGACCCCAAATTTCCTCTAATGCAAGTTTTTTAATGAATAGGGATTCTTCATCATCTGAAATCTCTAAATGGTTTTTGGATGAGGCTTCAAACTTATTTGATTCATTTATGTCCTTGAATGCTGCCTATTTTCTTGAAGAATCATTCTATCACGTATTCATCTCATATACAATGAATATCCCATGTAGTTCATCTACTGTTAAGGCATCAAGGTCATCTTGTTCTTCTAAAGTGGACACCTTTGAGTCATACTTCATTGGAAATGTTCTTAGTACCTTGTCAACCACTTCTATTTCTTTTAATTCTCCTCTAAGGCCTCTAATAACATTGACAACTTCATCTACTCTTAGAAGGTATTCTTCAATATTTTCTTCTTCTTTCATCTTCATACTTTCAAACTGTCCTTTATATGTCTGAAGCTTGGATTCACTGACTTTGGATGCCCCTTCATAGACAATTTTTAACTTATCCCAAGCTTGTTTAGCAGTCTTGCATCTCATGACTTTTACAAACATAGTGTTTGTTAATGCACTCAAGATGGAATTTAGGGATTTTGCATTACCCTCATATTGGTATCGCTCCAATATGTCTGTAGGTAGGTTTTCTGCTATTTTATACTCTTTTTCAGTTGCATCCCAAACCTTCCATCCAAGGGACATCAAATGGCACTTCATTCTCACACTCCAATAAGCATAATTTTATCCTATGAATAATGGTGGTCTGTTGGTGGCTAACCCTTCTTGTTGATCCATCATGGTTTTTAAGTAGGATATTCCTTCCAGTGGTTAAACTATGGTGAAGGAATCGACTCTGATACCAATTGTTGGAATATTGGACAATGTTGAGAGGGGTGGGGTTGAATTAGTATTGATACAATTTAACAATATAAACCACTTTTAAATTATTTATTATCACACATGATCAACAAGAAAACACAGAACACAAATTTATCATGGAAGCCCAATTGGGTAAACCACCAATACTTCCTATTACTGCAAAATTATATTTACAAATAATTTCTGCCTGCTTCTACAGAAAAGGATGGTACTACACCCTATTTACCAGTAACTACTGGAAAGAGGCTACGACCCCCTAATTTTATCAGTTTTGCTGATAGGATGCTACTACACCCTATTTACCAGCTACAACTGGAAGGAGGCTATGACCCCCTAGAAAGCATGTTTCTTGTCCTAGCACCTCCCAACCTCCCTCATATGATAATTTGGTCTCTAAAAATTATTAAACTATTTGAAGTTCTAAACTATTGTTTATATACCCTCAAACATTCAACAGTCACCTACCTTCATCGTGACTCTTCAAGACAACTAAATTAATTCAAAATTAATTCTTTGTTATTCAAATTTTTACTGTTTATTTTTCCAGTCGATACCTTCCGTAGTTTCCTTTCCGCAATGATCCTTCCGCAATGTCCTTTCCAAAAGATACTTTCTGTACCGTTGATTTCTTGCGAACTCTTTCTAGACCGTTGATCTGATGTGGATTGCAGATTGCAAACACACGTTTTGACTTTTCTCAATAGGTCCTTCCGCAACTACCTTTCCGCAAGGTACTTTCTGCAACGGTCTTTCCGCACCATTGATTTTTTGCGGACTCTTCCTAGACCATTGATCTGAGATTATATGCAGATTGTGGATTGCATATTTTCCTAACTCCTTAAAAATTATTCTGTAATTTTCTTTCCGCAATATTTCTTTCGCGCCGTCGATTTAATGCGAACTTTTTCCTGATCATAGATCTTAGATCAGATGTGGATTCCGATTTGCGAGTTTTCCAAATTATTTCATATGAATTCCATAATTTTCTTTCCGCCCTTTTTCTTTTGCACCATCGATATTTTGCAGACTCATTTTCAACCGTCGATCTTGTAGATTGCGGGTTTTCTAAACTTCTTGAAAACACTTCCGTAAATCCTTTTTCCGCAATTTTGCTTCAGCGCCGTCAGTCTCTTGTGGAATATTTTTCGACCATCGATCTTACGGATTGTGTATTGCAAAACCACACTTTCCCATTTTGGACCTCCACAATTTTCTTCCGCAACTTTGTTTCCTCATTTCTTCTAAACCGTCGATTTCCTTGTGGGTTCACTCCTCATCGTTGATCTATGGTCAAATGTGGATTGCAGATATTCACTTTTCTTTGTGTAAAAATCATTTGCCATCCTTGATTTCCTTGTGGATTCAATCCAAACCATTGATCTACGATCAAATGCAAATTTGTGCTATAGCGTTGTGCATTGCTCTGTAGCCATAGATCTTCTGCGAACTTTCTTCTAACCATTGGATTTGCTGCAAATCCTCATCTTCTCTGCCTCTTGCATCAATTGACTGCTTACTCATCAAACTACCATCTGACTTTGTAATTTCTTTGTCAACCATATTGTCTTTGACATCAATGACAACTATTTTCAACATTAGCAACAAAAATCATCTGTTGATGTTGTAAAGGGAATATATTAGTTAGAATGACTAGTTGCTTGGGGAATTCTTCTTGTACTAATAACTATTGAGTGGTATCTAACTTGGGGAATTTATAGGTTAAGTGATATTTGGTGCAAAACTGGCATGGAAACTCTACTTTTCCTTTTTCTTTCTTCCCTCATTAGCATTATTGTTATTGTTGTTCACATTATTATTTCCCTTATTCCCATTTTTCTTATTCTTATTATTTTTCCCTTCATGCTATTGGTTTCCCTTAATATTAGCTATTTATACTAACAAAACATCTATAGGAGGGTTGGGTTTTTATTATTTTTCCTCTTGGCTTTAGGTGCACTCTGGTTGCTTCCTTAATAGGCCAGGTCATTCTGAACTGAACCAATCACACCATCAACATGATGAGGTCCAGGGGTTGGTATGGTTGTATCGGTAACTGCTTTAGGAGTAGTGGGAAGAATCGCATACAAAATTCTTGACTGGGAATACACCAAATCAAGTTGTTGAGCCTTAATAATGGATTTCTCTTATGTTTTCATTCCAAGCAGGGCCACATCTTTTGCAATGATTTAATGAACTAGTTAGTTAAGAACTCATGAGGAATTGGTTCCTTTAATAAACTACGTCTCCTTCTCCATTCACGAATATGATTATACATATGTGTAGACTTATCCTGTTTGAACGAATTCATGAGTTTTGTTCTAGTCTCATAACGAATTGGTAAGTGGAAGTGATTTAAGAATGCCATTTTGAATCACATTGAGGTTTTGAAGGGAAGCTCATGGTAACTCAATGTACCATTTTGTTGCTACCAATGTTAAGGTTCTCTGGAAGAGATGAAACCTAATGGAATCATCCATCAAGGAATTTGAAGAACACCAAATATGGAATGCCATCACATAGTTTATCAAGTATTCTTTAGGCTTCCCTTCAAAATTAGGTATGTCTGAAGGAATTTTGGTAGGGATAGGGGTCCATATGGGATCATGTAACATTGGGTCATTGGTTAGCTTCGTCAGATCTATAAGACTCAAAGTATCCAAGAAGGGTATATTTATATGTTGCATAGAATTCTAATCCCCGAGAGAATTTGCTTCCCATTAGTTCGTGTTATCAAAATATTGTCCTGGTATATAAGGATTCCTAGGGTTTGTGAAAGGTTGATTATTTAGTCCTAATTTTTTGGTTATGACCAAACTAAGTTTGTATAAATGGAGTCATATTTCTTCTAGGTATTCCCCCCATGAATGGTTGGTTTCCTTGAGAATTATTAACATGTTCAATATTTATCTTGTTCATAGCTCCTTCCCTAGATGAAATAACATTTGCTTGGTGCATATTATGCCCCTAGGGAAATATGACATTAGTTCCCCCTATTCCAAGGTTAACTATATTTCCTTGTGACACATTTTTTCCTAAAGGAAAACTAGTACTCATACCTCCCATTCCTTGGAAAGGTATGTTCATCTAAGGTAGGATGGATCAAGGAAGGATCCTAATCATCGTAGAAGGGTTGGGAAAGGGCATATTTTCACTATAGGGTGGGAAAGAATTCGATGGAATTGACGAACCACTTTCAGGGGCAGTAGTGTTTGTTACAATGGGAGGAGTATTAGCATTAATAGGATGGAAACCTAGAAATGTCATCTCCAAAGAGAAAGGATTGGTGCCTTAGTGTATATATGAAGCTCCTCGAGTATGCACCATTCCATATAGTGGGAACCATATAGATTCTCTTGCATATGATGTATTTAAGTTTCCTTCTCCTATGGGAGAAAAACTGAATAGGGATGTAACCTTGTTATGGAGATAAATTCCTATGGCTTGGGGTACCGCAACAGACAACTTGACTCCAGAAATCAATCCTTTCCTATATGCAAGAGAAACCAAATATATAACACTAAAGCATCTCGATTCGTACCTCATTCCGGACAGTTGATGTAGATCCCCATTGAGCTTTCCAAATCCAGCTTGAATTGATAAATTGCTTCCTCAACATTCAATAAACAAGACAAGCATGCTATATATAATCATGTTAGACCTACTCTAGCATATATAATCAATAACATATAAGCATTTGAAATCATCCATGGATCAAATATTCATTCAAATACACATTATTGGACAAGAAAATATATTTCTATTAATATAAAACAGAGATTACAATAGATACAACATCTGTCGGCACGTCTGCGAATTGAAGAAACTGAGTCCCCCACTTGGTCCTCCACCACTTCAATCATCCATCTCTCGATAGCAAGCTCACAAGAAAAAGGTAATCTTGGGAAGAACACAAAAGTGATCCAAGGGACAAAGGGATGTAGACTCAAGTATAAGCTCTGGCAACAATGGACTATAATTTTCTTGCTCTCAATTCCTCATGGCTTCAATGTATCCAAAGGGTTCCTTATATATCTCTTCAATGGGGTAATGAAAGGTTGAATATGAGCAATATCAAGGCATATGGAAGGCTAGGAGACAAGTGAGTTGGATCCACATCAAGGAAAACTCCAAAAGAATTTGGCCTTTTGCACACATCCCGATGTACGCAATTTCAGGGGTTAAACCCGTGTATATACGTGAGAAAGGGATTAAAAGTCACGTATGGAAATTTTTGCATGTTTTTAGGGATGATATTGGAAACATCAAAAGTACAAAAATGGTCCATGGGGTCTAAGGAGTCTACAGAGGGACAGGGAAGGCCATAAAAATGTGATTCACCATGTGTGGTAAAATCAGCTGTAACAGATGCCCCCTAATGTGTGAGGTCAGAGGGGTCATACAATGGCCGAAATACATTATAAGTCCATCCCAGAAGTGAAGTGATGAAGAACCCAGTGGAAGAACCAACCATCCAATCAGCACTATACAATGATGCAACTTTGCACATAACTACAAATAGATATAGCAGTCCCGGATACATAAGAGTACAATGGCCATGAATAGGCATGATACAATATGACATGTGTGGTCATCGCCACGTACAATATAAATAGATCAAGATCTCCATGATGAAGATATATAAAGGATCATGATCTCCATGAAGAATAAAGATATATAATGGATCAAGATCTCCATAATGGCTGGAAATGTCTGACATATACTGGAATCAAGTCACAAGAGCTGAAATATCATGAACACTGGCACGATCAAGGAGGTAGCATATAAGAGATGCCACCAATTTGGAAGGTCTTCTACACAAACCGCTATGATTACATGTCCTACAATGTGAATAGAGGTGTCGAGGTCAAACATAGTAGTCCATCATCTGATTACCAGTCATTGATGTATACCATTAACAAACGCGAGATCACCCACCAATAATGAAAATGGGAATCAAGGTACTAGAGTGCAAACTAACAAGTGTGAATAAATGTGTTGAGGTTGAACACTTGAGAGAATCCATCGATCAGGGGACATTGATGTATTCCCAAAAACTATCGATGGCGATAGAACCTGCCACTGATGACTGCAAGTCTCAAGGCACTCAAACATGACTCTAGATTCCTATCCCAGAATAAATGATCTGAAGCCGATGGGATGAAATTTGCTGGAAGGAGGGAATTAAGGCATTCCCATCCAACACGAGGTACTCAGCAAGGCTGTATAATGTGGAAGGACTTGATCATAAGGTGCAAGAACCAGTAACTGTACCGGGAATGGCCGACATGCAAATTCAAGATAACTGAGGAATGACCGACTCAAGTTTCAACTTCCTTCGAACAAGAGCATAAAGGTGAATGGTGACTGAATGTAGGAAGCATTGACTCGATATGCAAAACTGGGACATCTCTGCGACACAGGAGGCATCAACAGAGGCTCCATAGGGACTGGAAGCTTAACCAATCGGTGGAGATAAAATCAGATAAACGAGTACAGCTCCTAAAGTCAAACTATTAACCCAACTAACAGATGTGATATAGAGTGCTCTATTCGAAGGTGACACAACTTGACTGCTGCCAAAGATAACATCTTTTCTTGTCCGACTTTTTGGTTTTTAAATTTTTTTTTTGTACTTTTTCAAATATTTGAAAAGCTTGAAAAAGAATAAAATCGCTTTAAAGTTACAGGCTAGGAGGAGACGAGTGTTAAATGGGAAACAAACTAGTTCCAAGTAGCGGAACATATCTATGGTCAATGCAAGGACACATGTGTAGGATAGAGACACTCGAGGGAAAGTCCCCTCCCGGTAAAAATAGGGAATCAAGCTGCAAAGGATATACAAAATGGCTCTGCGTGGCTAGACATGAGACAAGCTCGGGCTATATGGCTGATACTCAAAGTCAGGGAAGCCGACATAAGGCTTGATGAGG
The DNA here is from genome assembly GCA_001517045.1 of Pseudotsuga menziesii. NCBI lineage: Eukaryota > Viridiplantae > Streptophyta > Pinopsida > Pinales > Pinaceae > Pseudotsuga > Pseudotsuga menziesii. Next base: position 473,829 of record LPNX010880838.1, on the reverse strand, counting down.
CAGGAAAAGCTCATGATAATGCAATTACAACTTGACATAAGGGAGTCCTGGGGAAATAGGCCAGCAAAAGATCAAGAGGAGTATGAGGCTCTTGCGAAATGTCATGGAAATACTATACAATGAACTCCCAAATCCTAAAAGAAAAATTGTCAGCATGGGCACCAAATGCAAACAAGGAGCTAAATAGGGTACCCATGTAAGGTCAAGCTCTACCATTTACATCATGTCACTTTTAAAACAACAAGAAGGTTTCGTGACAAGATAGAATGTGTTCATACCTAAGGTTATAATGAAACGGTCATAAGGTCATGCAAAATGCAAATGAAGGTGAGACCTAACCTATATGCCAGTTTAAACATCATACCTAAACTCGGCACGAACGGGTCAAAACAACGATCGAAACAACGCTCAAAACGGTCTCCTACATCATATATTAGTAAAAAACGGTCCAAAAGGGTCAGAAACGGTCCAAAACTATAGAAAAGGGGGTAAAAATTTTCAAAAATTTGAAAAAATTCTATAAATAGTAAAAAATTCAAAACATTATATAACATTGGAAATTTTTACTGAATTGAGCCCAAAAATTCAAACGTGAATTCTGGGAGATCCAGTTGGCGAAATCCGACACCGTTTTTTCCAGGTAACTTCCCATGCCCTGCTCTTTCATTTACATGTAAATTTTTCAATTTTCCATGGTCCAAGTTGATTTCTAGGCCATCCTAAATTATACACCTTGGCCCACATGAAAATCAAGGATTTTTCTGCATATAGGGTTGGATATATGCGGAAAAATTCCCCAAAGTCGCATACATATGCGGCTGTTTAGCAAACAGTCGCGTATGCGGCCGCGTTCAAGTTTTTCTAGGACATCTAATGACCCAAACTTGAATTAAATGTGTAGGATGGTTCTAGAATGGAGAGAACGAGAGAACGGGGATGTAGAAGAAGCAGTACGAGGCGATCTAATGGCACAACAGGCTCTTTATGCATGCGGGCTCTACAAGTTTTGGTGTCTTGGTGGCTTAAGGGCCAAACCAAGACTGTTGCAGATGCTAGTAGACTACTGGGATCTTGACTCAAAGTCATTCAAGATCGACGGGATGTCCCTCACCATAGAAGTGGAGGACATATACATCATTACTGGATTGTCTCGACGGGGGGAAGTGGTGAACCTACGTTCTCGCGAGCCCAGAGGTGGCCTCACCATAGATGAGTACGTAGCAGTGTATTGTTATATGGACATAGAGAAGGTCGGGAGTCAGATCCCAACTAAATCCATACAGGTGCTAGGCCTAAAGGCCATACTACTGACACTCAACAGGATAGCAGGGCTAGCCTCACTCCACCAGGCCTCGTGACCCCTGATGTTCTATGCAGTGGAGTGCATGAGACTGACGGTTTACAATTGGAGCATTGCGCTATTGAGCAACATGAAGCACCAACTCAACGAGTGCAAGATGGGAAACGTACGAAACTTTGGTTTCAGCAGTATACTGAGAACATTATTCTTTGAGCGTGTTCTAGGATTGAGCCCTAGAGTTGACGTTCCTCTTCACAGGGTTCGAGATCCGACCCAACGACGTTGGGCAGATGTAATGCACAGACTGGGTGGAGGCAGGGTCTCCAACCCCTATCCAACTGATTTCTTTCCATCATGGCAACAGCAGATAGTTTCCATCAATGATTACCCCTATGTAGGGATAGATTTTTGGGGAGATCCTGACATGCCTCTACCACCAGGATCAGCATATGGTGACATTGGTAACGAATCCCAACCCTCTTTTTAAGTTTTGTGAATTATTTAATTTTTTTTGTGTTTTTTGATATATATAGACTCAAAAAGACATGTTTTTGCATGACAACACATAGTGACATCCTGTCATATGTATGCAGATGTACGACCATGGCGGCCTGAAGGCTTCCCTCATCATAGACGAAGGGGAAGAGGAGATGACATTATGGGTGTGGATGCGGAGCGGATGCTCCAAAGCATTCATACCAACTTCGTGCGGATAAAACATAGGGTACCCATGGCGCAGGTCGGGGACCTGCCTGAGGCCATGCAGCATCAGGTGGTGGGTGTGCCATGAGTATGGGTGCAGTTGTTTCGATGGCTAGCTAGAGCCGTGGTGACATTCCATGATCAAAACCCCCCTCCTCCTCCCAAGGCTTAGATACCTAGGAGTGATACATTTTGTACTACCGTGTATTTATATTTTGGTGGATTGAAAGCCCCATTTTTGTATTATGACACTTATGTATTATCACATTTTGGATGTTTAATGAATTTTTTTATGATGATCGGTTTATTTATTTACATGTGTAAAAATGTATGTTTGTGATGAGCTTATTGTCTGTGAAACAAATTCCAATCTAACACATAGTTAGCATATGAGTCAACAACTTGTTTATAAATTCTTGGAACATGTATGTATGTTATGTTGTCAAATTGCCGTTCTAACAATCTCACACATAAGAATCTTCGTAATAATGTTGGATCCCTAACATAATACAAGCCATTAAGTTGTGACACTACTAACTCTGAATCAAGACATACCTCAAGAGATGGAACACCATGTAAAATGGCATCCCGTAGAAGCTCGATGACGACACTATATTTAGCAACATTGTTTGAAGAGGGCTGTAAACATATGCCTTCTGAAAACAATACCTGAGCTATAGGAGTATAAATCACCCAAGTAGCAGAGGCTGAGTGTTGAGTGTGGCAGCTAGCACCATCCGTGAATCCTATATAGATGGAATATTCCATTGACATCTTCCATAAGAAATGAAAGCTAATCAACAAATGCTATCACCATAAGAAAAACCTAACTATACAAAATAATGTACAATAATATACAATAGTCAGCCCTGGTTGAGAATCATGCATAGTACTTTTTAAGATAGAGCCCATTTCTATGCTCCACCAAGGTTGTCCCCTCGTAATCTACTAACTCATATGCGCCCTTCTCTAACACACGTTTAACAATGTAAGGACCATGCCACATGGGGTTAAATTTTCCTGCCCCCAAGGGTTCTTTAGCTTGATCCCACAAAAGGACCAAATATCCTTCACTAAACTTCCTTGGATGGACAGATTTATCATATTGGACCTTAACGCAACGCTTATTCACTTCTAGAGCCACCAAGGCATCTCAGCGCTGCTCTAAGTGGACCAAACGTTCCTCCAATGGGGAAGTGTCTGGTAAGAGCTCTATGGCTAGCTTCAAAGAAGAGATTTCACACTCAACCAACAATATAGACTCCACTCCATGTACAAGCTGATATGGAGAAAAACCTATGGCAGTCTTAACCGCGGTCCTATAAGCCCACAAAGTAGGATATAACATGATATGCCAATTGGTATTTCTTTGTGCGATGGTTCGTTGGAGAATGGACTTGAGTGATTTGTTCACTACTTCAACCTGTCCATTCGCTTGAGGGTAATAAGAAGAAGAATGCTCTTGCTTATACCCTAACTTCGAGGACAACTCTTCCATCATCCGATTCTGAAAGTGCCTACCATGGTTAGTGACAAGCTATTTCGAAATACCGAACTGAGTAATGATATGGTTGAATACAAAATGTGCTGCTGTCTCACCATCGGATTCAACCGTGGGCATAGCCAGAACCCATTTTGTGAAATAGTCAACAGCCACGATAATATGATCATGCCCCCCAGCTTAAGTTGGGTTGCAATCCATGAAATCAAGCCCCCACTTAGTGAAGGGACCGATGGTGATAATTGGATGTAACGGGGCAGGATGTGAGCGCATATTGCATGGAAACACCTAGCAAGGGTGGCACTTCTTGATTGCATTAACATGATCTTTAAAGATCGATGGACAGAAATAACCCGCTCTCAATATTTTTTGGGCTGTAGAAAACCCAAATAAATGACCACCACACACCCCTCCGTGGCAACCGTTCAGCACAAGCTCAGCCTCCTCATGAGTTAAACAATGACGTAAAATGGAATCTACCCCATGGCAGTATACTGTGTTATCCATTATGAGGTAATTCTTGGATACATGATGTAACCGTCGTCGTTCATCCCATGAAAGGTGAGTAGGGACCTTCAATGTTTGTAAATATATGATAATATCCCCATACCATGGATCCAAAGTTGAGATCAGGAAAATGTGCTCATCGACAAACGTATCTTCGCAAAATTCCTCTTCCTCCTCGCTTGGGAAATCAGATATAAGCTCTGTAAAAATCAACGACTTCATCAATTTTTCTGAAACAAACTCGAGATCGAATTCTTACAAGATGACAATCCACTTATTATACTTTCCCCCTATCATCCTTCTAGTGAGGATGAATTGAAATGGATTGACATGGGATATCACCAAAGTCTGGCGAAGGAGAATATAGTGTCTCAATCTTTGAACCAAATGAATGGTAGCTAAGATAAGTTTCTCCACATGGGAATAACAGATCTCCACATCTATAAGGTTTCGACTCAAATAATATATGACATGCTCCTGGAGCTCCTCATCCTCCTGAACCAAAACCATACCAACCGTCTCCATGGACGCGGCTACATAAAGTAAAAAGTCATGGCTATAGTTGGGTGGACTAATCACCAGGGCCAATGCTAAGGCCCATTTAAGTGCATCAAAGGACTCCTGGGCTCGCTCATCCCAACAAAAGGTAGTGTCCTTCTTCAAAAGACGCATAAAGCCTCTAGTCAAATTGGCAAAGTTAACGACGAATCTCTGTAAGAATTTTTCCATGCCTTGCAAACATTGAATATGTCTAATGTTTCTTAGGGGACACAATTGAAGTATTGCCTCAACCTTCAAAGGGTTGAATCTTATACCCTCCTTGGAGACAATGAACCCTAATAAGTGACCAGACTTCACACAAAATATGCATTTATGAGGATTTAACCTGACCAAGTAATGGCGACATCTTTCGAACACTAATCTCAAATGGTAGGAATGACACATCCTCTGACAAGAATGAGCAGCAAGGTCATCCAAAAAGACTTCAATAATCAATTTGAAATCATGGAAGATCAAGGTCATAGCCCGCTGAAAAGTGGCTCCGGTGTTTTTAAGGCCAAAAGGCATTTTCTGATATGCAAAGGTACCCCAAAGACAAATAAAGGCAGTCTTATGTTGGTCCTCAGGTTTGATCTGTATTTGATTGTATCCAGAAAATCCGTCCATAAAGGAAAATACCTCGCTTCCTGCACACTCATCCAAAATTTAATCAATAAATGGTGTGGAAAAATTATCCCTAGGACAGGCACGATTCAAGTCATGGAAATCAGTGCATATACGGATCGTTCCCTGCTTCTTATCAACTGGAACGGGGTTTGAAACCCACTCCATCAAGGGAATGGGATAGATAAAACCAGCATTCAACATCTTTTCTATCTCAGCCTTAATCGCGGGTTCTTTCCTAGGATTCACCGCACGCAAGTGTTGTCGAACAGGATTAGCATTGGGATAAGTTTTAATTTCATGCTCAACAATGCGAGGGTCAATACCTGGCATTTCCTCGTATGACCAAGCAAATACATCACAAAATTCTTTGAACAGATCGGTACACTCTTGAATCTCAGCATGGGAACATTCTGCCCCAATATAGACATTCTCAATCTTTCCAGAATCGTGAGAGATATTGATAGGGATGGTAGGAGATATATTCACCATGTTTCCATCAGCCATCGGACCAGGAGAGATTAATGGAACCACGGGACTACCAATTCTCTCACTAAGAATCTCCCTAAAGTCTTCACACTCCAAACGGTCAAGCTCGGGAAGAAAATAAGATCTATGATGCAATTCTTCCCAAGGTGGCTCAACCCTAGACATAGCCTCAATAATAGATTCATCTGATGGAAAAACATTATCAAGGCAGTCATGTGTGTGAGAAGACTCAATTTCCCATGCAGTTAGCACATATGAGTCCTCCTCCTCGATCCGTGAAGAGGAAGGACTAGGCTTTGCAACACATTCAATATTAGCTTGATATGCTATCATTGCTACAGGCAATGGCACGTCCGTTTTGATAGGCTCACACGAAGGACTCGGTGTAGGAAGAATCCAAGGATCTTCCATATGAGTGGTGCGAAAATATACTGAACGCAATGATGATGAAGCCTCACCAGAAGTAGACCTGATCATAAGAATAGGTGCAAGAAAACTTAATGATCCCATAAGGGATGGGTACATGCCAACACCCACACTCCTAGTTGCTGGCTAAGAGTGCGTGACAATCGGGATAGAAGCTCCCGAAGATGCGGTAACACATAGATTCTTGAATGAAATTTGAACAATCGTAACTATCTTCCCATTAAATGGAAAGCATACAACTCGAAATAGAGAAGAAGCTATGGCTTGCATACTGTACATCCAATTCCTACCCAGTAACAGATTGTAGTCAAGGGGTGCATCAACCACCTCGAACTCGATCGCAATGGTCTTCCCTCCCAAACGGACCTTAAGAGAAGGAAGAATGTCGTGCAGCCGAAATGATCTACCATCAAACGCAATCAACATGGTAGCAGATTTAGACAACTCGGGGGAACCCAAACCCTTCCAACACGCCAAAGACATCACGGAAGCAGCAACATATTTGCCAATCACAGTGCATTTGACGGTCTTGTTAAGACATTCTACATGAATCAAGAGAGACACATAGTAAGGAAAGCGAGGCTATAGTCCTGAGGTTTCAAATTTGATGACAGAGGAAGAATTATCATCGTTAACACCAAGAGAAGAAATCAAAGCCTTCCTTTGCAAAGGACAACTCTGAAGTACTTTGAGTGCAGACATCGCACAAGGAGTGTGGCCCAAATCCTTGACAACAGAATAGTTCTGGGCGGCTCGGGCATTAGGATTGTGCCCCGAACGCTTAAGAAATCCCTTAAGAATGCGAGGTGCAACTTCAGGTTTATCCACAGGGTTTTCAATATGTAAAGGACTCCTGGGTGGAGCAGGTTCCTTCCCAAGGTTAGGTTGTGATGAACCATAGTCCTTTGCACGAGTCACCACCTTAGTAGCACGCACCATATTGATGCAACCATGACCATTACTAGCTTCCGATGGATCTTGATCTCCACCAAACTGATCATGGGTCCTCGAGTTCATATTTTGATTATGGGGCAAAGTTTTATTCAGCACAGCTGGGCCCTGTGCTATGAACCTCGAGGGTTCTTCTATCCGAGGGCACAAGTGAGTGAGGTGGTCATCCTTACACAACTTGCAAGGAAACTTAACCTTACGTTTAGGCTACTTGTCCCCCCCAGCATTTCGGGCATTCTTGTCATTAGAATTGGCATTTTCATTCCTATTCCCACCCTTACGATTGTTTTTACCCTTCTTCTTATTCCTTCTGGGTTGCTGGTTACCCTTCTGGTCTGACGATTGCACCGAAAGCACACTCGTCGTTTGGGTGGGTTGAGATGAAGCCATGGCTTTTCCTAAGGAAAATTGGTTGATAGAAAATTGACTCACCTATTTCACAACTGAATCTGTAGGTTTGGTACTCATATAGCCAACAATGCCATCAGCATGTGGTCCAAGTTTGATCTTAGGGTCGAAACTAGAATGCGAAGCGTTAATAATGATCTCATATAACAAACTAGATTGAGCATAAATCAAATCCAATTATTGCGCCCTAAAAATGGCTTGTTCCTCGTTCTGAACTCCAGATGTAGAAACATCCTTCGCTATATAAGGTAGTAATGATTTAAGGAACCATTCAAGGAGAAACTCCAGCAGTATGAAGGCTTTAATCAATATCTTTCATCTATGCCACTCTTGGATATGGTCCGAGATATGCGTGGCTTTGTCTTGCCGAAATGTCGACAAGAGTTCCGTACCAATGTCGTAATGTACTTGTAGCTAGAAATGGTTGAGAAAAGTCATAACTAGGTCATCGAACAAAGTGAATGCCCCCTAGGTAACTCTATGTACCATTTTGCTGCAGGCCTTGTAAGGGTGCATTGAAATAGCCTTAAATAGATCGAATCTTCCTGTAAAGAATTAGAAGAGCACCAAAGGTGAAATGTAGTAACATGTTCACTAGGATCTTCTCCTGGTTTGCCCTCGAATTTGGGGATGTCCGAGGGAAGCTTCGTAGAGACAGTCAGCCAAGCCGGGTCATAAGATATCGGATCGTTCATTAGTCTCGACAAGTCAGGCAAATTTAACGTTGCGAGGAAAGGGAGCCTAGGTTGAGTAGGTCGATGAGATGCTTCCTGATAATTTTGGTTCACATAGGACTAATTACCATAACTACCATGTCCATGGCCATAGTATCCTTCTCCTGTTTGACCCATGTAGGGTGGAATGGAAGCACCATATTGTGGTGTACCTTGACTATTTGGGGCTACAAAGCAATAATTCAGGGAGTAAGCGGGTTGTTGATACCCGTACCCATAAGGTGAATAACTCTATGCATACTGCGGTCCATAATATGGTCCATAATAAGTCCCATGCGATGTCCCACAAGAAACTCCATAGGTAGGAATAGATGTTCCGGAAGTAGGAATATGACCTCTAGAAGTAGGAATATGACCTCCCGAGACAACAGGAGGTACTTGACTCTAAGATACAACTATGCTAGTAGCATCAGTACGCACATGACTCGTAGTAACATTCCGGCTTGAAGGACCACGTGAATGATGGGGAGGAATAAAATTCGAAGAACTAGGAATAGAGGATGAAGGGACATGTGAAACTATGTAAGTGGTATTCCCTACCGTCACTCGTCTTGGTTTTGGTATTCGAATAGGACTACCAACACTAGGTCTAGGATGAATGTGAGATGTAGCCTCCACCGTGGGGATGGAGGGTGCAATGTGACTCATGCTCCCAAATATCTCTGCATGGAAAGGAATGGGAATGCCCCCAGCCATAGTGCTAGGATCAAATTCCGACTCGGCATGATGTGTTGGATCATGTGCAGGGATACTAGACATGCCATAACTAACATAACTAGTGCTTGCAGGTTCATGATGAGTCTCGTCGCCTGGCATCCAATACCGGTGACTTGTGAATGAGGGATCATACCCGGAGTGTGTAGGTATATCATGTGAAGGAGTGAACCTAGAGTGTGTAGGTATATCAGGTGAAGGATCATATACAGGAATAGAATCTTCTTCCCCAACATCCTGAGGTGGAGAAGAAAACACAGGAATTTCATCTTCATGATCTCCCATCATGTGTGAATCAATGTGAGAAGTAGTCCGCCTGGATTGTCTATTTCTCTCTCCCAAAGGAGGAGGATATGTAGAAGGCATAAGTCCTACTAAACGATGAGAATGGAAAGGTGCTGCACCCAAATCCACAATGACTCAAAAAATGAAAAAGACTCTCTACTTACGCAAACCCTAAGCAAGCTAATGTGCATAGAGAATACACCAATATAATCTAAAGCCAATCACAAGAAAACAAGGGTAGGATATGTGAGCTCCCGAATGAAGCAGGTATGTCTCGCTTAGGAGAGGCTTGAGACTCCCATACATAACAAGTGGAGGTTTGTAACCACTTATTGTGGCGCTCAGCTTCAATGCATATAGCGACTGTGCTATCCGACCCCAACATGGCTGGGGCACCTACAGAATAACCCCTACAAAGTACCCCCTCAATAACCTAGGTAAGGAAACTAAGGTCACCTAAATATAATCAATGCTTAGGCGGACAGTCACAGGAGAGATTGACCGTATGGGCAGGGTAGCAAAGCCCGAAACTCTCGAAAGAGCCCCCCAGATACGAATACAATCCTAGAAATATCTCCGGTGCTACTCATTTATGACTAGGGGTCATCCCAATCAATAACCGCTCACACTGCCTCGTGCTTAACTCCCTTGTAAGAGGAGGATCCTGAGAAACACTAATTATACCAAGGAATTTCACACTCTCACCTGGACCAGACACATACATGTTATTGTTTTAGTGGTCTTGGAGAATTTACTCACAATGAACTATTCCAAGACCCTAAAACCTAATCTTGTTTGTGTACCCTATCAAAGAAAATAGTGTAATCCATTTTAATTAAGCATTGATTTTATTTGGTTTTATTACTCAAAAAAGGTATATGACCATGCAACCAATAGTGTTATGATACAACATGAAGTAAAATGCACACCTAACAATCAATGCAAATGCATTGTGTCGAATGAAAAACGGGGCATGCTACTATGTGAAGTGCAAAATTTTCTTCAAATGACAAATGTAATCATTCCTATATGAAATCCTGACTAATACTTCTCTAAGCAAACCTAGTGCAAGTACCATGCAAAATGCAAAGTGCAATGCATAATGATGCAAAGAAGCAAATATTTTTGGATGTTTTGAATAAAAATGAGATAGCAAAGCAAAAGAATGATTCCACCACCCCCAGACTCTGCAAGCACAATTAAATGGCACTCACACAAAGTACTAAGGTAAAAGAAATCTAATGCACTAATCCCAAAACAAAAAATAAAAAATGCAATGACAAGAACATTCTTAAAAAAAAAATTACCCTAAAAAAGGTGTCTTTGGTCAGAAACAGAGGTGTATACAGACTCTAGCAGTATCAAAGGAGACTCAACAATCATCAAAATTTACCCAACAACAATCAATATTCCTCTAAAAGGAAAAACTCAGGGCACACGCGACTGTATGCAGAAAACCCACGTATGTACGCGGTTATAGCAGTCAAAACCACGTGTATACGCGACTGTGAGTTAAAAACTCGCGTACAAGAAGAAAAATGTATAAAAATGAAGGCAAGCAGATAAGCTGAGACAAAATTCACACCAATCAGACACTACCAGGAAAGCATGACCCTAGACTCGACTCAGAAATAGAGAAATCAGATCAATTCAAGAACATTGAATGCTGATAGAAAACCCCAAAGGACAATTACTAGGAACTCCCCAGCGGAGTCGCCAATTCTATTACGGAGAAAAATTCCTATGGCTTGGGGTACCATAATAGACATCTTGACTCCAGAAATCAATCCTTTCCTATATGCAAGAGAAACCAAATATCTAACACTAAAGGATTTCGATTCGTACCTTATTCTGGACAGTTGATGTAGATCCCCATTAATCTTTCCAACTCCAGCTTGAATTGATAAATTTCTTCCTCAACATTCAATAAACAAGACAAGCATGCTATATATAATCGTGTTAGACCTACTATAGCATATATAATCAATAACATATAAGCATTTGAAATCATTCATGGATCAAATATTCATTCAAATACACATTATTGGATAGGAAAAGATATTTCTATTAATATAAAACAAATATTACAATAGATACAACCTCTATCGTCACATCTACGAATCGGAGAAACTAAGTCCCCCACTTGGGCCTCCACCATTTCAATCCTCCATCTCTCAATAGAAATCTCACAAGCAAAAGGCAAGCTTGGGAAGAACACAAAAGTGCTCCAAGGGACAAAGGGTTGCAGACTCAAGTATAAGCTCTGACAATAATGGACTGTAGTTTTCTTGCTCTCAATTCCTCATGCCTTCAATGTATCCAAAGGGTTCCTTATATAGCTCTTCAATGGGGTAATGAAAGGTTGAATTTGAGTGATCTCAAGGCATATGGAAGGCCAGGAGACAAGTGAGTTGGATCCACATCAAGGAAAACTCCAAAATAATTTGGCCTTTTGCACACATCCTGATGTATGCGATTTTAGGGGTCAAACCCGCGTATATACGTGAGAAAGGGTTTAAAAGTCGTGTATGGAAATTTTTGCATGTTTTTAGGGATGATATTGAAAACATCAAAAGCACAAAAATGGTCCATGGGGTCTAAGGAGTCTACAGAGGGACAAGGAATGCCATAAAAATGTGATTCACCATGTGTGGTAAAATCAGCTATAACAAACCTCTCCAGTAAAAGGTACCTCTCTTGAGTTTTCCATACTAGCCCACTCAGATGGTGGATTATTTACTCTAGGGGTATGTAACTCAAGTTCTCGGTTATGAACAAAGTTAGGACTCCATGGTGGATTTAACACCCCTTTAGGGTTTTAAAGATATTCTATAGCAATAGGATAATTTCTCCTTAGGATGAGGAGATGTGGCTTTGGGGTAGTTATTCAACTATCCCTTAGTGTCACTAATGTGTCCCTCTTTAGAAAAACTCTCAGATTTAATAAAAATTGAATGGTTTTCTTCTTCTTCATGTTCTATTTATGATTCTTGATTTTCTTCTTCTACCCCTTGAGGGGGTATATCACCATAATATAGTCTTATCGTTGTTGTAGGTAGCTATATTCTTTCAGGAGAAAGTTGTTGAATCCTTCTGGATCTATGTAAAGGTTTATTGACCATGGTGTCCTACAAAAGACAAAAATGAAGTTTCTTGAAAAAATAAATAACAAATAATGATCTAAACAATTATTGAAAATATTTACACAAGCATAAATAATATTCCATTGATAAGCACTTGGTTTTTACGAAAAACTATTTTTCAGCGAAGAGCCACAATTAAGGGTCTTTCGGAGGTCTTCTAGGATGATTACGTCCTAAGTCCAACCAACAAATATTTAAAGAAACAATATCGCTAACGTTGAACACATTGATCACCAGGGGTGCAAGCACTTGCCTTCAACAAATACTCTCCCAAGGAGTTGAGATGGAGATTCTACGTTTGTATTAGGTTCCATAAGATATTCTCCTTACAATGATCTATGAGGATCATAGGAAAGGAAACTAAGGTTACTACTGCACGTTACGTAGTTGGGTGGAGTGGTAATTGGAAATAGATTCTTGAAATGGCTAGGGAATGTATGACACAAGTCCTAGACCCAAAGATTTCAATGAGTATTGGTGTCACCTTGAGGACTTTCCACTCCTGAAAAACTCCTAGACTCACATAACCCCACTAATCCAAGCAACAAGGGACAATCTACCCACTTGGACTAGTTTTATGTACCGCTCGATGCCTATGTTAAAGGCACTTATATGACAAGTAATTCATGGTAATAATGTATTTAACACTCTTTAATTGTTCCTAGTATCAATATTATATGGACTTAAAGGAGTTAAATCGCAACACCCATCCCCAAGGTCCTAGAACCTAGACTATTATATGAGTTTTTATCAAAAAAAAAAAAATCTAGATTCTTTTATAATTCTTTCTACTTTTCAAAAATAACAATTTCAGAAACTTTTAGAAAAAAGAATAAATTAAGTGGAATTAAATATTTTCAAATGAAAATGCATTCATTCATGCTTTTGAAACAGAAAGATGAAGCAAATTAAGTGCGACTAAATATTTCCAGATGCATATTCCTAGGGCGATATCACCAACATACTAAATAAGGTGAGACTAACATATATGAATCTATTGACATGCATAAAAGACTCACACTCATGCATAATACCACACACAAAATGATAATAATCAAATATAAGTTAAGTAGAGATGAGGAGAAGAAAATTTGTGCACCTTTTTATGATGGTTGAACTAGGTTGCTCCTTATTCTTTTCCCATATCTTCTCTAGATTTCCCAACCTTCAATCTGCAAAACCAATGGAACCAACTTTTGTCAAACCAATTTGACAATAGTAAAGAATGCTTATTGAATTGAAAGATGAAAAGACCATGAGCTTCCTAATCAACTTCAATATTAAAGACAATAATTTCTTTATGCCAAATATCAATCACAAAATTGACTCAGAATTTCAGGAAGAGAAAGATGTCAAATCTCTATTGGAACAGTGAAACAAAGTACAAATTATACCTCTTCTCTTTTTTAGCACCTTAACAAACCTGAATATTCTGGTATCTCTTTCTCATACACTCCCATAATGGAGGGACTACTTGAGGGAAACAATTTCATGATGCAGGGATACATGGCTTCAACAACAATCATCACTAATGGAAGGGAAACATGGGTGTGATAGTGAGTGATTCCTCCAACATTACTTTACTACATTGGGAGTCTCCTCAGTTGGTCCATTCCGTTCCTTTTTAAGATTTAAGGAAGAATATGAGGATAGTTACCAAGCAGTTTGAGGAGTTACAACTAACCAAGTTAGTTTGTGGAACTTCCTAACTTCCCTCAATTTTGATTTTTTATTTATTTTTTGTGATTTTTTGAGGGAATTAATGCCTAAATCAAACGTGACATTCAAATTTTCACCTTTCTAAAGGGAAAGAAGAGAATGGTATGCTTCCTATTAGTTCATAGGGAGCAAATTTACGCTTTTGAGGTTGGAACTCTTTAGAATGAATTGGAAAGAGCTTGGGTTTCACTTGTGATGCTTAGGGCCACAAATAAAATCAAATTATAGGATTTTCCATCCATAAATGTCATTTTTGTGAACGTACAATGACACTTTAAGTTTCCTATTTTTGAACTATCATCATGGATAGAGAGGTGTCGATTTGAGCTATAATTGTGAGTGTTTTTCCAACTAAATTTGTTTTTTTAGATCCATTAACAATAATAAGGTAGACAATATTGATGTGTGCACTACTTCTTGATTGGAAAGTGAAGTTTTTTTTTCTTTTTTTGATGGAATTCATTACCTTTTAGTTGAAACCTAATTAAAATCATTACTTGGATCAATTTTAGGACCCTTGATATTTAATATAGCCACTATCACTATCATCTCTAACTCATTGTTAATATAATTCTTATTCTCAAAGTAATCACAAAACTTATCATTGATACCCTCATCTTCACTATTGACATTGGTTTATATTCATAGTAGGAGGTGGTGGTTTCCATGCCATTAACACATATCATTCCTTAATTCATACTTATTGATTATACTCTCAAGGGTTTGTTTTCTCCATCTCATCAAACAAGAATGATGATGAGGGTTAGTAAGGGGAACATTTGGCCAAATGCATTTCCTATTTTTTTCAAAATTAACCAGCTTGAGTTACTGATCATGATCATCAATAACTGTATACATCAATAAAAAAAGTGTATACAATAATTTAAATGGTAATTTTAACAACAATATTTAAAATGAAATAATATAATTTTTTACAAAGATATTACTCTATGTGTTTTTTTTATAAAGAAAATATCACAAGGAAACCTAGGGATGATTCTCCACATGCATGGATGGAATCCCTAGTAAGCTCATTGACATAGGCTAATGGAGATAATCATGCGGATTCGAACAAGGCACTTTCCACCTAAAACCTCGTCAAATTCCCAGTGGCATTGGAAACATTTAGTTAAGCTAAAACCTTGGGATATGTTGTATCCATTCCATAATAGAATAAAACTTTGTATAAGAAAGTGAAAAAATTATTGTCCATTTTCATATAAAGCAGTTTATCATCTCGGTAAACATAATAGAGAAACTAAAATCTACACGAATAAGAGAGATTCAACCTCTAAGGTCAACCACAATTTTATATAATTGTGCTTTCAATTAATAGAAAAAAAGGTATTACCATAAAACATTTAATTGCTACTTAATATTTTACTAATTGATCTTTTATTTTGAATAAAAATATCACTTAAAAAAATTAAATGAATACTATTCACTTGTTTTAATGTTTTGATAACTTCAAGCATTATGTAACTACCAAAGATCCTTAAAATATTTTTTTTATGTCCCTATAGTTTCAACCATTATGCAACTACCCAGGATCCTTATAAAATTTTCTTCCTTGTAATTAGTGCACTAATAGGGAAACTTTCCTATGGCCCCATACAATTTAAAAATCAAACAATGTTCTTATGAGTTTAGGCACTCATTATATACCCAATTATTTTGACCTTCTCTATTGGTATGTTTTCTCAATGAAATATTGTTGTTGCACTTTTACATAAGTGGTATGTTTCCATGCTAAACATATATCCAACTATACTAATGTAGTCTCCTTAATTATAATAAGACATATAGGCCTACTCCAGAGGTGATGGTTCGAAAGAGAGGCTTGATCTTCCCTAATGACGGCGTTGGATGGTAGGATGACAAGATATGATGCAGATCATCCAGCAGGTACGATTCGAGATGGAAACCCTTTATATTAAATAGAAATTGGGATTCAGTTAAAGCACCCATAACAAAACCAATTCTATGATGAGCATTCCTTTCAGTTTAAGGTCGATATTTAAAGACTATCGCTATTCTTTTTACGAATCAGAAGCCCCAAGTCTTGTCTACGCAAATTGTTTCTTCTTTGCACAACTCGCCTTACCTGGGATCGTTTGAATACACCTCTCAGTGAAAATATTATTAGTTTTTCAGCATTAATCTAGCATTATTAGGATCTTTAACCGAGAGAATAACAAGCATAGCAATCAAACACAAGAGACAATGAACACAGTATTTTTTCCTCGGGGAAACCATAAAGGAGAAAACCCAGCAACTTCCTCAGAGATAGAATTAGCACCAAAATAGAAAATCCCAAAACAGTAAGTGATATCCCGACAGTAGTAATCTTCTTCTTGTCTAGCCCCAGTGTCTTCTCCTTCCTCAACTATGCGCTACACTCGAGTGTGGATGAGTTGTGTGTTAAATAGAGACTCCGGTTCTCTATTTATACTAATCTTGGCATGACTAAAACCCTGCTAGGGCCGACCTTTACTAGGAGATTCTAATAACCCTAGTGCCCCGGAACTGCAGGGACTTTAACCCTTAGACAATCAGAGGGTTACCCACTATGACTTGACATGACTTGTTTACATAATAGATCCTCTCGATCGGAACATCGGGGCATGACAACATGACTCAATTACATAATAGATACATCCTGGAATAAACATCGGGTTACAAGACATAAGATACATAGATGAATACATTCTAAAGTTACAAGTACATCAACACTCCCTCTTAACTAGGAAGGTATTCTTTCAACACAATTTTCAGCACTGGTCTTCTTTTCTGCATCAACTGGATCATCTCGTCATCTTCAAGTCTTATTTAGTCTTCAAGTCTTCTTCGTCTTTGAGTCATCAAGTCATCTTTTTCTTCAAGTATTCTTCGTCTTCGAGTCTTCAAGTCATCTTCTTTCTCTTCATCACGGGATTTGCATCATCATGACTACTGGCTCATCACTGCTGGATCATTACTCGATCTGGATCATCATCAAGTATGGATCATCTCATCTGGATCACTTGATCTAGATCATCATCACAACTAGATTGTCACTTGATCTGGATCATCATCAAGTTTGGATCATCTCGTCTGGATCACTTGATCTGGATCATCATCTGCTATCTCATAATGGTGCTATCTTGATTCTTCTCGTCACAGGAAGTTCTACAAATTCAATCCTCTAGGCCTACCTTTCATTTAGGTCTTCATCAGCGCTTATATCTGACACTTAAGTCAGAATGGCCCGCCCAGCTCTTACATCTGACCACATCTTGTTAGAAAGGCACGCCCAGCACTCACATCTGACCTCATCTTGTTAGAAAGGCCCAACACTCACATCTGACCTCATCTTGTCAGAAAGTCTTAGCACTTATATTCGATCATGTGCAAGCACATCGCATCGAAAAGGCTCTACACTTATAGCCAACCCCATCTTGTTGGAAAGGCACATCACTCATATCTGACCATGTGTAAACACATTGCGCAAAATGGCTCAGCACTTATATCTGTTAGTTTTTCAACATTTAAGCTAGAATTATGTTAGGATATTTTCACTGAGAGAATAACAAGCACAGCAATAACATAAGCACATCACATGAGACAAGAGACACAAAGAGTTTTGATAGGGGAAACCATAAATGGAGAAAACCCCTCAACTACCTCTAAGATAGTATCACCACAAGATGTGAAACCCAAAACAGTAAGATGACCTCCCAACACAACAGCAGCCTTCTGTCTTCTGTCAAGCCAAAGTATTTCCTTCTCCAAAGGTGTGCCACACTTGAGAGAGCAAGTGATGTAATTCACAAGTGATAAATAGAGATATTCTCACTCTCTATTTATATTCTTCCGTTGACTTGAAGTGCACTCAACCATGTAGGCTTAACTTACAATTACTTACTCGAGCCTACACCTTAATTAGTGTATAATACCCCAAGTGCCCCGAAACTGTGGAGACTTACCTAATGACTTGACAAGACTTGTTTACATTATTAATCCTCCCGATCGGAACATCGAGGTATAACAACATGACTCAAATACATAATAGAAACATCCCGGAATAAACATCGGGTTACAATACATAAGATACATAGAAGAATACATTCCAAAGTTACATATACATCAACACTCCCTCTTAACTAGGAAGGTATTATTTCGACACAATTTTCAGCACTGGTCTTCTTCTCTGCATCAACTGGATCATCTTCGTCTTTGAGTCATCTTCATCTTCAATTCATCTTCATCTTCAAGTCATCTGGATCTGGATCATCTCTCGATCTGGATCATCATAAAATGGCATCACTGGATCTAGATCATCACTTGATCTGGATCAACATCACTGGACTGGATCTGGATCATCACTCGATCTGGATCATCACTGCTGGATCTGGATCATCACTCGATCTGGATCTCTCGGAGTCATCATAACTGGATCTGGATCATATCTCGATATGGATCTCCTCTAGTCATCATCATGTGTGTACTATCTCATCATAGGAAGTTCTACAGAGCCAGCCCTTTTTCATGCTGGTTATAGGCCTACTCTCATGTAGGTCTTCGCCCAGCACTTACATCTGACCTGCTCGTCAGAAAGGCACACCCAGCACTCACATCTGATCATGTAGTAAACTACAATCACATCAGAAAGGACCAGCACTCACATTCACCAGCATGGTAGGCACAATCAACTACCATCTATGAAATGGCTCAGCAATTATATTCACCAGCATGGTAGGACACATCAACTACCATCTGTGAAATGGCTCTGCACTTATATCTGACCTACTCGTCAGAAGGGCACAATCCCATCCAGGCTGGAGCCACCTCCGCCACAATGATGGAAGACTCTCAATCCATAATGACGAGAGATTTCTGCACTTACATCTGACCTACTTGTCAGAAGGGCACAATCCCATCCAGGCAGGAGCCACCTCCGCCACAATTATGGAAGACTCTCACCCACAATGAGGAGAGATTTCTGCACTTACATCTGACCTACTTGTCAGAAGGGCACAATCCCATCCAGGCAGGAGCCACCTCCGCCACAATGATGGAAGACTCTCACCCACAATGAGGAGAGATTTCTGCACTTACATCTGACATGGAAGGAACTAAATCCTTTAGCCATGAACAGAATGGCACTGCCCTTACATATAACCTGCTCGTCAGAATGGCGGTAGCCCTTACATCTGTCCTACTTGACAGAATGGCCGGCACTCACATCTGACATGGAAGGAACTAAATCCTTTAGCCATGAACAGAATGGCACTGCCCTTACATATAACCTGCTCGTCAGAATGGCGGTAGCCCTTACATCTGTCCTACTTGACAGAATGGCCGGCACTCACATCTGACATGGAAGGAACTAAATCCTTTAGCCATGAACAGAATGGCACTGCCCTTACATTTGTCCTACTCGACAGAATGGCACAATCCCATCCAGGCAGGAGCCACCTCCGCCACAATGATGGAAGACTCTCACCCACAATGAGGAGATATTTCTGCACTTACATCTGACATGGAAGGAACTAAATCCTTTAGCCATGAACAGAATGGCACTACCGTTACATCTGTCCTACTCGACAGAATGGCACAATCTGAATCAACATAACCCTCCAGGTTAATCTTTTGATTCGCATCATACTTGAGCCCATAATCAATTGTACCCTTCAGGTACCTCAGAATATGCTTTGCAGCAATCAAGTGAACACTTCTCGGATCTGTCAAGTACTGGCTCAAGGTGTTCACAGCAAAGCAAATATCTGGTCTCGTGTTCGTCAGGTACATCAATGACCCAATCATCTGACAATACATCATAGCATCAACCGACTCTGATGAAGCATCACTCAATAGCTTCAAGTTCGATGCCATAGGTGTAGCCATAGCCTTGCAGTCCATCATCCCGAACCTCTTCAGGATCTCTACTGCATACTTCCCTTGTCCAAGGAAGATTCCATCTGCACTCTGCCACACCTCCATACCTAGAACAATAGTGCATCGACACATAACAGGAGCATCATTGGTCTTCCACCTTCAACCTTGTAGCAAAGGTTAAGATCTTCATCAGGCTCATCATGTATGTGTTTAAACTCTTACTGGCTTCAAATGTCTCTTCGTAGACTCATGCTACGAATCTTGTTTTGTATTCCACGATGTTTCCATCTACTACATGATGGAACTATGAACTTCTCTTCAGGTCTCGATACTGTGCCCTGACATCATTCTTCTTGAACTAGTCTTCCCTTTCTTCTTGGTGGCTGAAAGGTTCGGCATCAATGATGTCACTGCACTTGTCATATTATTCTTCATTTTGAAAGGTCGTCACTTGCTCTTCGGAACAAGTCTTCATTCTTCTTTTCTTGTAGGTGATTATGTATGCGGTCTTTCCTACAAGTCAAATGCAATTGTATGGTTAGAAACATTTCATAAAGAATATTTATACTGGAAAATACTTATGCATAAATATATGATCATGCAACTACTTTAGCCAATACAACATTCATCCATATCTCACTGAAACTTTCTAGATGCCTTCCATCTCTACCAGGACAACATTGAGATTGTGCACTAATCCAATATGTCAGCAAAGAGGTTTCATTCTAGATAAGTAGCAATGGATAATTTGTATAGCACCATGAGCTACTTACCCATCACATGTATATTAGTAGTATACTATAATTAATGCAAACATCCTATCATGCATACTACAATAACTGAATATAAACAAATGCATAACAAAATAATATAATGAAATGACAATTGAATACTTATCTTTATTTGTTTCGTGGGCATACTCCTTCTTGAGTCTTCAGCTTCATCGTCTTCTTCATTCATGATAGCATCGTTTCTTATCCAAATGATGAGGTGGATAAGAGGTTCTTCAAGAGTTGAGTTCTTCATATTCCTCATCGCTTGAGGGATCTTCTTTGGACGGTGAGAGCTTGATCTTCAATTGCTCCCATCTTCTCTTCTCTTCTTATGAGTCAAGCTTCTTCTTCTTCTTGAAGTTTGCTGAAAGTAATCACTTCCTTCTGGAACACATTCCTTGAATAAATGAATTCCGTGAATCTGGGAAGCCATTCAAGGTGGCCATCACCACTTCTGCATTCTTCACTTCTGCTTCAAGTTGTTCTTGATTTGAGAGACTCTTATGACTGCATGGTCTCTGCATTCTGGATCTTCACATTCTTCAACTGGTTTCTTAACGTCATGTTCTAATTTCTGTTCTTCCCTTCAAATAGCTTGGTCAAGGAATCAAACATATTCAATGTCTTTAAGGAAGACACTTATGGTACAAGTTGATCTGTGACTTAATCAACCATGCTCTTCTTGGCCTTGACCAAGTTCTTTCTGTGAAGGGCTTCTAGCCTCATCTCCCTCTGAAACTGGAACCTCCATACTCATGTAGGTGTCCAGTCCATTTTCTTCAGAGAGATCATATACTTCCAGGCTTGGAAGTTGTCAACTTCCCCAAGCTTGTCACCAAGCTGATGTGATATATCAATTTGAAATGAGAACCTCAAATGAAAATAGCAAAGGATTAGATCTTACCGATTTGAGGTGTCTGTCCTTGTCCCGGAGTTCGCTGATCTAGGGTTTGTCGTAGAAACCCTAATTTTCAAAAATTGGAATATTTCAGATCTGAGTGGGTAAATAGATAGATCTCTTCAAATGGATCTGTCCAATGTACTTCTTTTCTGAAAACAGTGGAGGGAAGCTCCCGGAACAGGAAGCCCTAATTTTCTGATTTCTTCTGCAGAAATTCCTGTTATTTTTTCTGTGATATCTCTGAAATTAATGATCTTCTATATCTGAAATTTCTTACTGAGGTAACCTCACATGTCCTTGATCCAACACCATAGGTTTCATTAGAATTGATTTCACCATTTTGGATTTATGATCCTTTTCCCAAGGTGACATGTTACATGACTGTTCATAAAAATGAAATTGTACGGCCTGCCACGTGTTCCTGATTCATCTTCTGAGTCTGATCTTCAGATCACAGAAATTACAGTCCGTGCCCTTTCTGGAACATCTTTAGGAATTCCATTTCGACCTCTGTATCCCAAGATATTGCAATTTTCCTCAGGTGTCCTGTTTATGGATGATTTCTGGAAGAGGCTAGAACCCTAACTTTGAGAGATCATATCTCCCAGAATACAGAGAATATGAGGCTGCTCTTTGCACACAGTGTTCATCAGAATTTTATCTTCGGCGCCTGCAATTTTCAGCTTTTGAGACTTCTCCAATCTCAGAATATAGCAACTGTACCAAAACGTAGCAGTTTTAGTATTTAGGGTTTCTCCTAGCTCAGGGTCAAACTAGGGTTTGACTTTCCTGGAGTTTCACCCAACCAAATTTCTTGATCCAGGTCTCTAAACTTCGGTTTTGATGAGGAGAATAACCCTATTCTGGTCTCACTCAAAAATTCCTCTTCTGTAGAAATCCCTAATTTCCACATCGAAACTGAAAATGCTTGAAATTGAATTCCGCATCGACAGAAAGATGCACCCTTCAATGGAGAGTCATCCTAGCATACTTTTGCTGAAAATCTGTGGAGGAAGATCCACAAAATAGGAAGCCCTAGTTCCTGTAGCTGCACAATGTCTTCTTCTCAGGTTAGCTCTGATCCCATGTTAGTTTTTCAACATTTAATCTAGCATTATGTTAGGATCTTTTCACTAAGAGAATAACAAGCACAACAATAACATAAGCACATCACATGAGACAAGAGACACAAAGAGTTTTGATAGGGGAAACCATAAATGGAGAAAACCCCTCAACTTCCTCTAATATAGTATCACCACAAGCTGTGAAACCCAAAACAGTAAGATGACCTCCCAACACAACAATAGCCTTCTGTCTTCTGTCAAGCCAAAGTATTTCCTTCTCCAAAGGTGCGCCACACTTGAGAGAGCAAGTGATGTAATTCACAAGTGATAAATAGAGAGACTCTCACTCTCTATTTATATTCTTCCGTTGACTTGAAGTGCACTCAACCATGTAGGATTAACTTACAATTACTTACTCGAGCCTACACCTTAATTAGTGTATAATAACCCAAGTGCCCCGAAACTGTGGGGACTTACCTAATGACTTGACAAGACTTGTTTACATTATTAATCCTCCCGATCGAAACATCGGGGTATAACAACATGAATCAAATACATAATAGAAACATCCTGGAATAAACATCGGGTTACAATACATAAGATACATAGAAGAATACATTCTGAAGTTACATATACATCAACAATATCCAACCTCATCTTGTTGGAAAGGTTCTGCACTTATATTTTTACCATGCATGAAGCATCACATCAGAAAGGGCATGCACTCATATCTGATCATGGAGGAATTAATCCTACCATCGCATTAGAATGGCCCCCAGTCCCAGACTAAGCTACCTGGTAACTGACCAGGTGCCTCCATTCCCAGAATGACAGTTTCCCTTACATCTGTCCTACTTGACAGAATGGCCAACACTCACATCTGACATGGGAGGAACCTAATCCTTTAGCCATGACAGAATGTTTCAGCCCTTATATCTAATTAAGTAGGAACGCATCCCTCTATCACATCAGAATGGCTTCTCAGTCCTAGACTGAGTTTTCCTAGTAACTGACTAGGTGCCTCCATTCCCATAATGGCAGTTTCCCTTACATCTATCCTACTCAGAAGAATGGCCAGCACTCATATCTGACATGGAAGGAAACAATCTTCTCACCATGACAGAATGGCTCAGCCCTTACATTTTACCATGGAAGGAACCAATCCTCTCACCATGTCAGAATGGCTATGGGTCTCATCACTTTCTCTTGGAGGAAACCTCGATTTGGAGAACACCAAGCTTCTCCCTGAAGTACTCAAAATTCATCCTAGCCAATGGCTTTGTCAATACATCAGCTATATGTTCCTCCGTCGCAACATACTGGAGCTTCACTGCTCCCTTCTGCACCATATCCCTGATATAGTGATACTTGATCTCGATATGCTTCGACTTGTCATGGAACACTGGATTCTCTGAAAACTTCACGCAACTCTGGTTGTCACAATGTATACAAGTAGCATCCAACTAGAGATCAAATATATCAAATAGTCGCTTCCGTAGCCATACTACCTCACAACTAGCTGAACAAGCTGTGGCATACTCTGCTTCAGCTGTACTCAGTGACACATAGGATTGCTTCCTGCTAAACTAAGAGATCACACCTGATCCCATACTGAAGAAACATCCTGAAGTGGTCTTCCTATCAATGGCACTGCCTGCCCAATCTAAATCAACATAACCCTCCAGGTTAATCTTCTGATTCACATCGTACTTGAGCCCATAATCAACTGTACCCCTCAGGTACCTCAGAATATTTTTTGCAGCAATCAAGTGAACATTTCTCGAATCTGTCAAGAACTGGCTCAAGGTGTTCACAACAAACCAAATGTTTGGTCTTGTGTTCGTCAGGTACATCAGTGACCCAATCATCTGACGATACATCGTGGCATCAACCGTCTCTGATGAAGAATCACTCGATAGCTTCAGGTTCGGTGCCGTAGGTGTGGCCATAGTCTTACAGTCCATCATCCCAAATCTCTTTAGGATCTCTATTGCATACTTCCCTTGTCCAAGGAAGATTCCATTTGAGCTCTGCCATACTTCCATACCTAGAAAGTAATGCATCATACCCAAGTCCTTCATCTCGAACTTGGTAGCAAGCTTTCTCTTCATATCAGCAATCAACCCATCCATACATGTCACAAATAGATCATCTACATATAGTAGAAGCATCACTGGTTTGCCATCCTCAACATTGTAGTAAAGGTTGGAATCTGCTTTACTCTTGGTAAAGCCCAAACTGGATAGAAAGCTATCAATCCTACCGTACCATGTCCTGGGTGCCTGTTTCAAACCGTACAGGGCTTTCTTCAATCTGCACACATGAGACTCCTTGCCATGTGTCTCAAAACTGAGTGGCTGCTCCACATACACTTCCTCTTCCACTACACCATTCAAGAAAGAAGTCTTAACATCCATCTGGTGTATCTTCCATTTCATCACTGCAGCCAGAGCAAGTACTGATCTAATGGAAGTGTATCTGGCTACAGGTGCAAAGGTTTCTTCATAATCTATTCCTTCTTTCTGAGAGAAACCTCGAGCCACAAATCTTGCCTTATATTTTTCAATGCTACCGTCTGCAGCGTGCTTGATCTTGTAGATCCATTTGGAAGTTACAACTGACTTCTGTTTTGGTCTTGGGACAACATCCCAAACATCATTCTTCATGATCGACTGATACTCTTCGATCATAGAATCCTTCCATTCTTTCCGTTCTGTCGCTTCTTCATAACTGGAAGTTTCTTTATCAATGAAATCACATAGTAAAGCTACATACCCGGAACAAGATCTGGTTCTCTTTCTTTCTCTATGATTCTCTTCTAGAGCCCCATATCTTTCCGCACCTTGGATAAGTTCTCATACCCAAGCAGGTTTCCTCTTGTGAGGATTCTTCTCCAGAGGTGGATCTACAGGTCTTTGTGGTTCTTCGAATTCTTGATCTTCTTCTTGAATTTCTTCGTTCATGGTTGTGTCATGAATTCTGGGTGCTTCTGCTTCTTCAGGTTCTTCAGTAGGTCTCTTTTTGGATTTGTTGTAAGCTGTGTCTTCATCAAATGTCACATCCCTGCTGATGTCAATCTTCTTGTATCCTGGGAAATAGATTCTGTAAGAATTCAAGCTTTCAGAGTATCCCACAAATATACCCTTCTTTCCTGAAGGATCTAATTTTGTTCTCTTTTCTTTTGGAATGTGTATGTACATAGGACAGCCGAATATTCTGAGATGGCTGACTTCTGGTTTCTTGCCAGAGAAGACTTCTTCAAGAGTCTTATTCTCAAGTACTCTATGTGGAGTACGATTCTGTACATACACCGTTGTTCTAGTAGCTTCTGCCCAAAGATGCATAGGAAGATCTTGATCATGAAGCATTGCTTTAGCAACTTCCATGATAGTTCTATTCTTCCATTCCGCAATCCCATTCTATTGTGGATTATAAGGAGTGGACAACTCCCTCTTAATCCTTGATTCTTTACATAGCTCTTTGAATTCATTTGAAGTGAATTCTCCACCATTATCTGATCGAAAGGTATTGATATTCTTTTCAGTGTGATTCTCAATCAAGGCTTTGAATTCCTTGAATTTGCTGAATACTTCGTCTTTATTCTTCATGAAGTACACCCATGTCTTCCTAGAAAAATCATCAATAAAAACAACATAATATGCATACCCGCTTAGTGAGTTTGATGACATAGGACCGCATACATCAGAGTGGATGATTTCCAAGATTCCTTTTGCTTTGCTTTCACTACTTGGAAATGTCTTCTTTGTGTTCTTTCCTTTTGCACATCCTTTGTAGACCCCGTCATGTTTTGCTTGCATTTCTGGAAGACCTTCAACAACTTTCCTTGCAAGAGGTAGTGCTCTGTAATGCACATGTGCAAGCCTTCTATGTCAAAGCTCACTTGGCTCTACTGTGTCATGGACCAAGGCTTGTTCTGGATGGCCCTTCAATTTGTACAAACCTCCTTCTTGTTCACCAATCACTATTGCATCATCAACAGTCTTTCCTTTTGGCCACATGATGACTTGACCATCTATGAATGCAACCCTCATTCTTTTTGCATCCAATGCTAATATGGAGAGAAGGTTATTCTTTAGTCTTGGCACAAACAATACTTCCTTCATTGTTAGAGACTTACCAGATTCTAGTTTATAGGGAGATTCCCCACTACCTTTTATTGGATATTGGTAGTCATCTCCTAGCTTCACCTTGTGAGGTGATTCATGTTCTCAGAGCTTCACAAAGGATTCCTTGAATCCAGTCATATGTTTGGAGGCCCCATTATCAATAAGACAATCATCACTTCCATGAGTAATGTTTCCCGTGAGAGCGGAGATCAAAACATATTCATCCTCGCTTGAAGAATCTTCACTTTCATATTTGGATCTCTTCTTGGATGGTTCATCATCCTCTACAACATGAGCATGATGTCTTCTTTTGCTTCCCTTCTTCTTGTGAGGACTACTTTTGTTCTTAGGACAATCTCTAGAAAAGTGTCCTTTTTCATCACATGTATAGCAAATGAACTTAGACTTATCTCTAGGCTTTCTAGAGTTATTCTTGTGATGAGAGTACTTACTTCTGTGATGGCTGGATCTGGATTTCTTGGATTGTACTGTGAGAGCTTGATCTTCACTTCCCATCTTCTCTTCTCGAGCTGCTATCCAAGCTTCTTCTTGAGAACATTCTTCCGACGGTCTGCTGAACTTGACTAACTTCTTTCTAGCACAAATCCCTTGAATGAAAGAGTCCCATGTCCTAGGGAGACTATTCAAGGTGGTCATCACAATTTCTACATTCTCCACTTCTTCATCTACTACTTCCAATTGTTCCTTAATCTAATAAACCCTTGTGAAGTAAGACTGGATGGTCTCTGCATTCTGGTCTTCACATTCTTCAGTTGATTTCTCAGAGTCATCTTCTGGTTTATGTTCTTCCCTTCAAACAATTTGGTTAGGGCATCAAACATAGCTTTAGGTGTCTTGAGAGAGGACACCTGTGGTATAAGGTGATCCTTGATAGAATCAACAATGATCCTCTTTTCCATAACCATCTTCTTCTTATGTAAGGCTTTTGCCTCATCTCCCTTTGGAACTAGAACCTCCTCATGGATGTAGGAGTCTAACTCATTTTCTTCCAGGACCAGGGAGATCCTATACTTCCAGGCTCGGAAGTTATCAGCTCCCTCAAGCTTTTCATCAAGCTTGGTATGATGAGACATCTTAACTAAGAACCTCAAATGGAAATACAAAATATTTTTTATCTTACCAAGTTCAAGATGTCGGATCTAAAACTTGAGCTGAAATCCCGCAGTACTGGATTAGGAGCAAATTAGGGTTTTGATTTTTCGGAGTTCTGTCTACCCAAATGTCTTGAAATTTGTCCCTAAATTTGATTTTGGGGAGGAGATCAATCTAGGCCTGGGTTCACTGAAAAATTCCTCTTCTGTGAAAAGCCCTAATTTCTGGCAGCAGTGACATGTCCAAAACTGAAAAACCTCAGAATTGGATTCTGCTTCGACAGAAAGATGTGCCCTAAGGAGGAGAGTTATTCCACCTTAATTTTGCTGAAAATATGTGGAGGAAGATCCACAAACTAGGAATCCCTAGTTCCCGTAGCTGCACAGTGTCTTCTTCTCAGGTTATCTCTGATACCATGTTAGTTTTTCAGCATTAATCTAGCATTATTAGGATCTTTAATTTAGAGAATAACAAGCACAACAATCAAACACAAGAGACAATGAACACAATGTTTTTCCTCGGGGAAACCATAAAGGAGAAAACCCCACAACTTCCTCAGAGATAGAATCAACACCAAAATAGAAAATCCCAAAACAGTAAGTGATATCTCGACAGTAGTAATCTTCTTCTTGTCTAGCCCCAGTGTCTTCTCCTTCCTCAACTATGTGCTACACTTGAGTGTGGATGAGTTGTGTGTTAAATATAGACTCCAGTTCTCTATTTATACTAATCCTGGCATGACTAAAACCCTACTAGGGCCGACCTCTACTAGGAGAGTCTAATAACCCTAGCGCCCCGGAACAGCGGGGACTTTAACCCTTAGACAATCGGAGGGTTACCCACTATGACTTGACATGACTTGTTTACATAATAGATCCTCCCGATCAGAACATCGGGGCATGACAACATGACTCAATTACATAATAGATACATTCCGGAATAAACATCGGGTTACAAGACATAAGATACATAGATGAATACATTCTGAAGTTACAAGTACATCAACAAATATATGTTGTTTTGTTGTCTTATGCAATATATCACCATTGGAAATGTTAGGGAAAGGCCTTGTTGCTAGCATAAATCTTAACGGTCATAGTGTGAACACAAAATTGAGTCCTTTTATTAATCAATCCAAAAGGAAATCAATAAAATAGATGAAATCAGTAGGAAAATTTGCGGGTAATTACAAATAGATGCAATGCTTTGACATTAAAGGGACACATGCATTGCTTTGACACTTGTTCAAGAAAACACATGCATTTGGAGACATGTAAATTTAATCTTAGAAATTGAATCTATAACACAAAATGTATTGAACTAATGAATCTTTAACATAAAATTTATTGAACTAATGCTAACAACATCGTAGAATTAATTTAAAAAGTGATACAAAGAGATTTCATTATATGAATTACATAAGTTTCAAACCCAAAAAGCATTGCATTGCCTCGATATGAGGCCAAATAAGAGCCCAAATTGTTTGATTTTTTGAAAGAACGGTTTCTTGTTAAAGATCGGTCAAGATAAAGGCCATTGTCAGAAAGAAACTAAAACTTAGTTTATAATATTTTGAAATGAGAGTTTGTTTATTAAAATGACGACAACTCGACTCAAAGAGTCCCTGCAGCTAGGGGGCAGGGACTAACAAGGACGATCATATGAAAAAAAATGCACACTATATTCTTTTCTCTTTTTAGATCCTTCACCCACCTTTTAGTCAATATATAAAGGCCCACATTTTATACTGGAATATCATATGGTCTTTGGAATATCATATGGTCTTATTTGATATATACATTCCAAAAAAATATCCTTTAATATCATTTCAAAGTGGTTGAGAAGCTCTCCATGTTCTATTTGTTTGATAATCAAATGCATTCAACACCATTGAACCACATCTCACTTGAAATTGTTTTTTCAATAAATTTTTGTCACTCTCGATCAATGATTGCTTGTCATGCCCTCATTATCATCTAAATTACTATCAATCCATAATAGATATAATTCCCCCAAAAAAACCTCATATCTAATTCTGTAATAGAATCTCCATTTTTCACCTCAACTCTACTTAATGAAATGATGCTGCTATTTCTAGTGCCATGACTATGTGCTCATCCACACCAACATCGTCTTACACATTTCAAAAAAGGCATCATACAAGACAATAATGATATACTATTAAGTATTGCGATCAAAATTATGGAAAATTATCACTGAATATTTTCTTCAATGATATTAAATATTTATTTATAGAAAGATGTATTTGAAATAAATATAAAGTTTAATAGGCAAATCAAAGACGATGTATATTATTAAGTATTGTATTTAAAATTATAGAAATTATTAGTGAATATTTTCTTCAATGACATTAACTAGTAAAAAATAATTTACATAAAAATGTATTTGAATTAAATAGAAAATTCATAATATGCAAAATAGAAGGCGATGTATGCCTTCTAGACAAAGATATACTCCTAATGCTAATGCATAATACATGGATTGTGTCTAGCCATTAACAATTCTTTAGATTATTCAAAATTGAAAATAATTAAATTGATGTTAATTTTGACTATTATTGTAGCTTTTGTCAACATTCAAAAGAACTAGAAAAAACTATTTCCATTCATCTCTTATATCTTATACATTCTATTGTCACCTAATTCACACCT
Source organism: Pseudotsuga menziesii (assembly GCA_001517045.1). Lineage (NCBI taxonomy): Eukaryota > Viridiplantae > Streptophyta > Pinopsida > Pinales > Pinaceae > Pseudotsuga > Pseudotsuga menziesii. The sequence goes on along the minus strand of LPNX010880838.1, from coordinate 443,259 downwards.
CAAGTTACGTGGTATAAATATTCAAGACATTGGGTGCGACCTTGGGGGAAAGCTAGAGACAAGTACCATCATCTGATACTCAGCTCCTCTGCATAGGCTAACTCCTAGTGAATCCAAGGGGAGTGGCCGCTATTAAAAGAAAATATATGGTTTTTAATCTACGAAAGGAAATATTTTTTTTTTTAACAGAAACAGAAAGAAAATATATTTAAAAGTGGCTGTGCATAGCCATTCAGTACAAGCAAAGTGGTATAGAGTGTCTGCACTCAACAAAGAGGCAGCACCATGAGATCATCCACTGAATTTCCTTACATATTTCAAAATGAGACTGTTCAGAAATTATATAGCCGAGGGTTGTGTAAACCCTTACAAACTAATTGCTAATTAAAAGACAGAAAAACATATAAGCAAAGCCAGACAAAATAAAACTAAGGATTGCCTCTTGGCTGCAGGACAGACTCCTCCTCCATTGGAAGCACAAACATCATCAGAAGCTACATGAACTCTGCTGCTCTGATTCATAGAGATGAATTTCTGCAAGTCCTCAGCAATTCTTTCAACCTGTCCCTGAATTTCACGCAGGCGACTCTCATTGTCGTCAATGCGAGCATCGTGGTTGCTGACTTGGTTCGAGGTATAGCTAACTGTGTCCTCCATCTTCTTAATCACCTGAGCCGTCTCTCTGTTATCCATAACACTCATGGAAAGCAGCTCGTAAAGTCTCCTCAAATTCTTCTTTATGTCCATCAAGTCAAAGTTTCCCCCATGCTGCGCCATTTCGCTTACTGTTGACCAGAGAGAGATGCGGGCGAACTGCCTTTGAAGAGAGGAAACAGAACCGAGAGGGGCCACAGAATTGATAACACAAACACGAAGAGCCAGAATTTCTTTAAACAACCTAAGCCCACTGTCACTACAAGCCAATGTGCCCACGGTACCCTGTCTCCAACCTATACACTTACAGCCGATGACCAAACTGACTGCGCTATTGCCAAGACGAGAACCTGAATTCAGAGCAGCTGGGGTTGAAACAGATAGGGATAAGCACGAACACGGGGAGAAGGCCGCAATAGCCACTCTCTCTTTCACCACAGAGCGAATGCAAGGAAGGTCCTGCCACGGAAACCCATAGAAACTTCCCTCACAGACACCAGAGATAACTTGCAGGAGGAATCTCAGGGCATCAAAAGAGCCATGACCGAAAAGAGAAGAGGAACGGATAGGCATTACACTTCCCGCAGAAGCCATTTCGAGGACCAAAAGGAGAGCTAGAGCGTGCGAAAGAGAGGAAAGTAAATTGCCAAACGGGGGAGCAATTAAAACCAGAAGGCTCGAGAGAGAAGGCCGCCAGCAAAGGGACCACGCGTCGGAAGGAAAAGGGGAGGTGGGACAGGGCCTTAAAGAGGACAAGACGAAGAGGGAAATGACGGTGGAGAT